>APFE031178410.1:11508-48377 GCA_000404065.3 Pinus taeda | reverse complement strand
GTCTATACTAGACCAGACATTGCACATGCAATGGGAGTATTGAGCAGGTTTATGTCAAAGCCAGGGAAGGAGCATTGGATAGCAGTGAAGCAGGTTTTCAGGTATTTGCGTGGCACTAGTGATTATGGTTTGTGCTACCAAGAAAGACCAGGTTTGGACAAAGTTTTGGATATATGTGGCTTTTTTGATGTAGACTAGGCTGGAGATTTGGATCATAGAAGATCTATAAGTGGGTGTGTGTTTAACCTATTTGGAGGAGCATTCAATTGGATGAGTAAGAAACAATTTGTAGTGGCACTATCAACTACAGAGGCAGAATACATGGCAACCACTCATGCAAGCAAGGAAGCAGTTTGGTTGCAGATATTGTGTTCAAGTATTGTGTTAGTACAGGGAGCTATAAGGATAGACAGTGACAGCCAAAGTGCAATTTTCTTGGCAAAGAACCCTTCTTATCATTGAAATACAAAGCACATTGATGTTCAGTAACACTTTGTGATGGATATGATAGAAGACAAAAAGGTGTTGCTGGTAAAGATGGACCCTTTGAAGAATGTTGCAGATGCATTGACAAAATTTGTGAGCTCTGAGAAGTTCTCCTAGTGTAGAGAAATAATGGGCATTTCAGGGCTAGAAAAATGACTAAGCTCTCTTGTGGCCCCATGTGGAAAGAAAACAAAAAGTGGGAGAATGTTGGGTTGTGTTATATTGTTTCCATGACTAACCTACGTAGTGAACCTGGGGGTTAGAGGGGGGGCAGAGCCCCCCCTTTGTTGCATCAATTGCATAACGGGGGGGTCATAGGGGGGTGGGTAGCCCCCCTCTACGGGGTCTGGGGTTGCACCCCGGGAAAAAAAAAAAATTGGACCCTATATTAGGTTGGGTGAACCTACCTATGGTTTTTTGGTCCATGGTTTTGGACGCGATGGTTTCGGTCCATGGTATTGGATGCTTCGGCATGTATAAATATGTATTGTAACATTGAAAGGAATATAATATTGAAAAATCAAGCTGGTAGTCCTTATTTTGGGATCTAGGGGAAAATCTTTGTGTATATGTGTTTTTTGCGTTATGCTCTCGCATTGTTTATTTTATGTGTTTTAGAATTCGTATGCAAGTAATTTCTATACAGGGTTAAAACTTACAGTTGGTACATGATTGCTTGTTTTTCTCAGCAAGGGTTTTTATTATTAATTTTTTCATGGTAGTGATCCATTTGTTAATGCGTCCTTAGTTTAATGATTATTTCCAGTGTCATGTTCATTATTGTTCTAGCTCTACCCTAGCAACACTAAGTAATTAAATAGAAATTGAGAGTCTCTACAGGTGTTTTATTCCTTCAAGGGTTCTTGTTTAATTCTTTTGTTTCTGTTCACATACTTCTGTTAAGAATTTCAGAGTTTGGAAAAAATATACATGCATAAGCAGGTTTTTCTCCCTTGTCCATATACTAAGATGATTTACAAAATATCATAAAATATTTTTCTTGTGGGTACTTAATTTATCTAGCTATATAATTGTGATTCTGATACTATGTAATTTTGAGCATATATTTTCCCATTGCTGATTTATTGGTTTATCTTGTTACACGACTTCGTAATGTGAGCTCAAATTTGAATTTTTGAGTGTATTTATAATCTTCGAATTATATGGATAGTTTATGCTTATTAGAAACCAAATGGTTCCCCTACATGTTGCCTACATTTATTTTTTTGTCTTCGGTGCCAGACGTGGGGCAGGAACTAAGCTACTTGGGACCCATCTAGTGCCCATAGGGTACTTACAAAGTAACCTACTAGGTTCTAGGATGTTCTATAATGAACCTCAGTTTGTTAATCTCGAGCTTAACCTAAACCTCTATCCCGAATTCTCTGGTTTTATTACTATAGAGTCTACAACCATTTGTTGTTCCAAGGTGAGTTCCATTCTAGACAGCCTTTACTCTCATTAATTACATAAGCAAAATTTCACTTTGTCGAATAATCTAAAATCTTATGGTTACCAAAACCGATTGTAATTCATCATATCCTTTCATTCGGGGTTACAAATTTTACTTTTAAAGAACACAAACCCTTCTTATTCAACATGTACTTTTCACAATTATAGGAACAAAATCTATTGTCAAAAATAATCATCAGGAATATCTACCTTAGTAATAGTAAATAAATCATTTTAAAAGAAATCCATTATTCTATAGTATTTAAAAAATATCATAATTTCTAAAAGAAATTATATTAGTTATTTTCTTGATTCTGGGCCAAGAAACCCAACCACAAAAATACCACTCCTCTGTGCCAATGAGAATGTCAATTACATCTAGTTCTTCCTCGAGCTTCTTAACTCCCAGATTAGTCAATTCTCAAGCATCAAGGGCGTCAAGAAGCAATCTAACCTAGAACTTACATACTCCTATCTTTCTTGGATTTTTGCACTGGCTCAAGTCTAGCCAGATTAGTGAGTTCCTAAGCATAAAGACACAGTCCAACCTATAACTTATAGACTACTGTCTTTCTTAGATTTTTGCACTAGCTCAAATCTAGCTCAATAATTACTCCTCAGGCAGTGTCCTACCTCACCTTTCCGGCATACTATTCAGATTCTTTTTTTCTGTCAAGGTGTGTTCAGCTTCTTTCTTATTTTTTCCAACCCCTTGTTTTCCCACTAAAATATTTTATCTCTAGGTAATAAGAGAATCATAATTGTCACAATTGTCTGGAAGTTAAAAAAAATCGTTTAGGCCTTTCCAAGAGTTCCAAGACTCATCCCATTTTTTCTATTAAAGAAATAAATAAAAAAAAAAAAACCTTTTCACATTCAGAGTTTTACTTGGATTTTCCTCTAAGCCCTTAATTATCGAAGTCTCATATAGTAAAAGTAAATAACAGTAAACCATAAATATCTATAGTAATTGTGGTGTTACATAAAACATATGAGACCACATTCATATCTCTTAGTAAATAGTGGTTGTAGGATCCAAACATAATAAACAACACAGTTTGTTGGAATGTCAATGTAACATCTCAAGCTCAAGGAAAGATTTAATATGGTTATTAAACTCAATTTTATGATTTACTAAATTTATTTTACATTTTGACATTGACTAAGGCTAGAAATCCAGATACCAAGTTGTTACCTAATTATGATTAATTAGAAATTTAGACATGTTAATAAAATATAATTGTTTGCCTTAATTAAAAGAAACAATTAACAAAGAAACAATTACACCCCTGTCCTGGAAATGGAAATATAGAGGGGAAAAGAAAGGAAAAATAAGGCTATCTTAGAGCTAGGAGGGAAAGACCAATGGGAAGTTTCTCATTTACAGTCAACTAAGTGTGGGAATTGAGGTTGTACCATGGAGTCCTGAGGCCCAAGGCACTGACTGTAACTGGATATAATCCAGGTGTGAAATAGAGAAAATTCTTGGGAGAGAGCCTGGATGAAATCACCAGACTCGAGGCTGGGAGGAGAGAATTTCCAGAAAAAGCTGGGTTTATACATTTACAAGTTTAAGACAAATAAGTATCCTAGGCTTTAACTAAAGGATGGTATTACTTTATAGAGGCTATTTGTTTCCAGGAATAGGATTAAATAGTAATATACAGTGATAAATATACATTAGCAATCAATAATGTCAGACAGTCAGCATTTCTTTTCATAGAATGTTATATATGCAGCAAAGTATAAATAACAAACAGACAATGAATCCCTTTTTCCTAGAATCTGGACAAAGAATATATCTATGTATATATATATATATTTTGTCATACATAAAATACTAACTAAAATCCAAAACCATGCTAGAACCTTTCTATTTCCTTTTCGGCTTATCTACCCTCTGCAAGATAGAGTCGTGTGAAAGAGTCCATTCGACAAAAATAAATTAAATCCTTACATCTCGACAGAAAGTATAATAAAACCCTAAGGCAAATTCTTGTTTCAACCAAGGGAAAGAACCACTTAGTGGAATTACTGTAATAGTAAAAATTGCACCATTGCAAGAAAGGAGTAACACAATTTCCAAAGGGAATAGCCCCTTAGCAGAGGTATGACAGCAAATCAAAAATAGTTATATCAAGTTAAATATATACAGCATAACAACATTACGAGATCTTAAACAATTCTTCTAGCAACAAAATATCAGGAGTAGACCCTTCATAAATATATGCTACTATGCAAAGAAACTATAACTTTCACCGAAATAAATCCATTTATATAACTTGACAAGCTTCAGAATTTAAGTAGCAGAGTTTTCTTCTCAAAAAACCAAATTAAGGCCGAGATGTTTCTTATTTGTCTCTTCAAAAGATTTAAGGACTTAAAAAAGAGTAATTACATTTAATACCGTCAATTTAGCCACTAATTTACAAAAACCGATGACCTAGAAAAACCTAAATTAGAGTTCATTACAAAATTCTGGAGTGCAGCATCTCTAAAACAATCATTCACATATTTATGCACACTGTAAATTTAAGCTAGGTGTATCATGAGAACAAATGAGTAACATAAACCGCAACGGGTCAAAAATAATAACCCGGAATGATGGGTTTCCAACCTGTATCAATTTGTAATGTTGTGAGTGCACATAATCACCAAAAACCCAAAAGATTAACCATAAAAGCATCCCAACTATATAGCAGCATACTTGCAAAACCCATTTGCAAACATTATTAGACGAATATGAAAACCTATATCATATAAAATATAACCATTAATTTGTGTACAAAGCCACCCCTTACTTGAGTTTGGCAGACTACAACTGGGGGCCATCCAACTGCATTTCATAAATCCCTTCCAGGGTTAGAAGAATGCATGGAAAAAGAATAGAAAGAACTGTAAGATCTTTTCGCCTATATGAACTTACCCTCTTCATGCCAATGATGGAAATTTCCACTCCTCACAGCATCTGAAGGGTTGAATTCCAAACCTAGCCAGTAAGATGACGTATTAACCCTATGCGTCGGAATAACTCCCAAGTAAATACAGAGAATGACCTGAAGTAAAGAACTGATACAACAGAGAGTAAAGGTTCAATATTACCTCCTCGAGGAGGACAAACAAATGGGAAGTCCAGACGAAGAATCAGCAGAGAAACCAGGAGTCATACTGTTGCAGAGCAGTCAAAACCCTCAACCCAGGTTTTCAAATGAGCTATGTTTCGGCAAAAAACGGTGTATTGGGTAATTGGACAAGCCTGAAGCCCTCTTCACCATCAGATAACCCAGACCTAATCAATAGATGAGATCCATACCACATGTCGCAGGCAGAGCGAAATGCCGTGTGGATCCATCTTTAGCCAACATTTAATTCTAAGTCAGGTGATAATTTGGTTGCCTCGTGGAAGGCCATGCAAGCCCTTACGGTATGGCAGAGCCAATTGTGGGAAGTATTGCATAATTAGATTAATAAGACGTGCCTTGGAATCTTGCTCGTCTCCGTGGCATACATATGATTTAATATAATAATTATGGTTTGAGTTAATACGTAGATAGATGTGTAATAATAATTAAAAAAATATTTTAGTTAAGATGTTGTTACAAATGGTATCAGAGCCTCACGTTCGTACCACTAAGACTCTTGGGGAAATTATATATAATATATATATATATATATATATATTATTTATATATATATATATATATTATATATATATATATATATATATTATGATGAATGTAATCTCTATAAATTTAACTAAGTGAATCTGTATATGAACACAGAGATTGCCTCCACACAAAAAGGGGTGAAATGCAAAGGAGCCCAGGACCACACAATTCACCTAGAACAAGCTATATGAATGTTAATCTTGATATTTTGATTTAGTTGGGTGAGGAGTCTCGTCAAGCTAACACAGTCTTACTTCAAAATGTGTAACAACTTCGTGCAAAGATGACCAATTTAAGAACAGACAACGAGCGAATCTGGCTAGAACAAGAGAAAATCCTAAGAAGTATGTCCAATCGACAGAACCAATGACATCAAGACCCTAGTGCTAAAGCTAGGGAGAAGACCCTAACAGCTCAACATGGAGAGGAAAATATGGAGTCAACCGAAAAACATGGGGAAGATGAAGAAGGGGACTTGGACAAAGTCTCCGACCAGTGCAAGATAAAGAGACAGAAATCTGAATTACAAGGAGAATTTAAAAATATTAAACCATCACTTTTTGAAGGAGAATTTGAGGAGGCAGTGGAAGACTGGCTTATTGATATGAGAAAATATTTTCATATTTACGAATACACAAATAAACTGAAAGCTTGATTGGAAATTTATTAGTTAAGAGGTAAGACTACTTTTTGGTGGGAAGAGATTAAATCAGTGAGAAAAATTGATGAGGAATAGGTTACATGGAATGAATTCCAAAGGCATTTTAAAGACAAGTATTTAACTGAACGTTGCTATGACGAAAAAGCCAAGGAATTCCATGAGTTAATATTGGGAACCTTAACCATGGGTGAATATGTGGCCCGGTTTACTTCCCTACTGTGTTATGTGCCTTATATGTAAGAATAAAAGGTTAATATTCAGCATTTTATCAGCGGCTTACCCAATTTATGAAGGAGAATATTGAATTTGACTACCCCAAGATGATGGATGATGCAGTGTTGAAACCCCACATCTGTTATCAGCAAATGAAACAAAAAAGTGAAGGAGCTAAACGAGGGTTGAACAAGAAAGCAAGAAGTCTGATTTCAAACAGACATCCAAAAATTTTCTAATAGCATAAATCTACAGCAAAAGCCTCTCAGTAAATTCCCAACAAGAAATCAACCCAAGGCTGCTTATTCAGAACATAGACAGTTAGAAGGGACTAATAAATTTAGTAATGATCAACAGTCAAAACCATCGCTACAATGTTGGGCATGCGGAGAACCACACTACTACAAAAACTATTTGGATAAGGCAAGAACGGAACAACTTGCAAACATGCAGGAAGCATCCACTGTTCGAGAAGTGTCAAGGAGCATGCCCAGAATTAATGATGCCTTGGATGATCACCAAGCAAAATATCAGCCCACCATGATTGAATGTGAAGGTATGATCGCTAAGCAACTTGTTTCAATTTTGTTTGATCCTAGTGCTAGCTTAAGTTATGTTAGCCCCAAAGTGGTAGAAAAGTGTCAACTGCAGAGCTATAAATTCCCAAAACCATGGCTAGTTCAATTAGCCACTGGGGCAAAAATAAAGGCAGTTGCCAAAACAGAACAATGTCCCATAGTAATCTTGGGATAGCCCATTCACATGAACCTTAACATTATTCCTTTGGGTTCATACAACATTTTAATCAGAATGGATTGGTTGGAGAAATATTGGTCCTTGGTTGATTGCAAATAAAAAAACTATTAGATTTATTTCATAATCAAGACAAAGATAGGAACTTCAAGGAATCAAGACCAATACCAATTTGTGTCCTATCACTACTAGTCAATTAGGAAAATGTATTAGGAAGGGTTGTCAAATATATGATGTTCAAGTGGGATTTACCAACACCAAGAATGAAATGACCTCCTTGGATAATATTCCTTTCATTCAAGAATTTTCCGATGTATTCCCTGAATCCATCACTAGATTATCACCCAAGCAAGATATTGACTTCACCATTGAACTGATTCCGGGTGCAACCCCAGTATCCAAGGCCCCTTATCGCATGAGCATACCTAAGTTAATATAACTTAAGATGCAACTAGGAGATTTTGGATAAAAATTACATCTGCCCGAGTGTGTCCCCTTGGGGAGCACCCATACTATTTGTACGGAAGAAAGATGGAATGTTGAGACTGTGTATCAATTATCGTCACTTAAATAAGCTAACCACCAAAAATAAGTATCCCTTGCCATGTATTGATGATTTATTTGATCAAGTGTAGGGATCCAAAGTATTTTCAAAAATGGATTTAAGATCTGGTTACCATCAAATACGGATAAAGGACGAAAACATCTACAAAACTGCATTCTAAACCCGTTATGGTCATTATGAGTTCGTAGTGTTGCCATTTGGCCTCACAAATGCCACAGCTACCTTTATGAGTTTGATGCACGGTATTTTCCAACCCTATCTTGATAAGTTTGTATTATTTTTTATTGACGACATTTTGATATATCAAAAAATCAAGAATAGCACAAAGAACATTTGACAATTGTTCTGTAGACTTTACGGGAGAATCAGTTATATATCAAATTTAGCAAGTGCGAATTTTTCAAAGATCAAATCCAATACTTGGGTCACATTATATCAGCAGAAGGAATAGCAATGGACCTAGAAAAGATCAAAACCATTATGGAATGGACCGCCCCAAAGAATGTCAATGATATCAGATCCTTCCTAGGTTTGCCCGGGTACTGCCGTCAGTTAATTGAAGGATTTCAAAAATTGCCTTTCCTATGACCTCTTTATAGAAAAAGGGATGCATCTTTCAATGGACAGTCGAGTATCAGCAAATTTTTGAAATATTAAAACACTTTCTTACCATTGCACCCATGCTAAAGGTAGCAGATCTAGAAAAGCATTTTATGGTTTGCACTGATGCAAGTAAAGAGGGTGTTGGTGGAGTGCTGACATAAGAAGGAAAAGTTATTGCTTACGGGTCACGAAAATTGAAAGAATACGAACAACGATATTCCGCTTTTGACCTTGAATTAATAGCGATAGTGCATGCACTTAAAATGTGGCGACATTACCTGTTGGGGAAGAAAATTTTTTTGCTAACAGATCACAACAGCCTTACTAACTTCTTCAACCAATCTAGCTTAAATGCTTGACAGGCCAAGTGGACGGCATTTTTAAGTGAGTTTGATTTTGAGATGAAGCACCTTAAGGAGAAATAAAAACGAGTGGTTGATGCATTAAGTAGGAAGGTACATTGTATTTATGAAGTTCAAATCAACCAATCACGCTCCAACATTCCAGAAATTATAAAGGAGGCATCTGTCAAAGATCTAGAATACACTTTTCTTTGGTAGAAGACAGAGGAAGCTCTGTTAAAAGGGGAAAAATCAAATTTCAAATTAAATCTTTATAACCTCCTTACCTTTAAAAATGGAATTTATATTCCTAACCAAATCTCTGTTAAACAACTAATAATGAACGAGTTTCATCGAAAACCATGTGCAGACCACCCAAGTTACCAGAAACTTTTAACAGCCATCAAGAAAGGGTATTTCTAGCCCAGATTAAGGAAGGATGTTACTGAATACTTGCCCAAATGTTTGGAGCGTCATTTGGTGAAGGCGAAACATCAGCATCTCGCTGGTTTGTTACAACCACTACCCATTTTGGAATGGAATTCATCACTGGTATACCCTGCACCAGGAAGCAGCAGGACTCGATCATGGTTGTAGTAGACAAATTGAGTAGAACTGCACACTTCATACTTGTGAAGTCCACTTACAAAACGGTGGAAATCACAGACATATTTATGAAGGAAATTTTTCTCCTGCATGGAATACCCAAGGTGGTAATTTCAGACCGAGATGTGAAATTTACATCCACATTCTGGAAAACCCTCTTTTCAGGATTGGGCACCCAAATCCAACTTAGTATAGCCTACCATTCCCCAACAGATGGGAAAATTGAACGGGTGAATCAAGTGCTGCAAGACATGTTACACATGTTTGTGATGCAACAGCGACACAAGTGGGAGGATTACCTCCACCTCATAGAATTTTCATGCAATAATGGGCATCATGAATCACTGGGTATGAGCCCCTTTGAGGTGTTCTATGGAAGAAAGTGTAGAGTGCTTGTGGACTGGAATAACCTTGTTAATAAGCTAGTATTGGGTCCCAACATGCTAGCAGAGATGGAGGAAGTTGTCAATAAGGTTTGACAGAATCTAAGGGTTGTTGAGGATAGGAAGAAAATGTATGCAGATAAAAAGAGGACATACAGAGAATTTCAACTGGGAGATCACGTACATCTCAAAGTAAAGCCCTGCAAAAGTTCCTTACAATGGAGGGGTTGTGCTAAATTAGCACCCCGGTACTATGGACCTTTTCAAGTCTTGGAACAAATTGAACCAGTAGCCTATAAGCTCACATTACCAAGCCACATTCGGGTCCACAATGTTTTTCATGTTTCGTTGTTAAAAAAATATGTGTACAACCCACATCACATAATAAATTAGGAGAATATTCAAGTAATAAGCTAGAGAATATATGTCTTTTTTTTATATTGTTTGAGACAATTATGACTGTGAATTATGTATTTGCAAGTCGCGCCAGAAGGAGGGTTTCTGGCATAACCTCTTCGTATTCTCGATCGAAGAGAAACCACCTTGCGGAAGCGAGTCATCACCCAAGTTAAAGTGAAATAGAAGCACTTTGGCCTGGATGAGGCCACCTGGGAAGAGGAGGGATTTATGCGGGAATTTTATCTGGCGTTGTTTTCTTGAATTAAAAAGAACACCAGGGACGGTGTTCCTCATATGGGGGGGAGATGTAACACCCCAGGCTCAAGGAAAGACTTAATGTGGTTATTAAAATCAATTTTATGATTTACTGCATTTATTTTACATTGTGACATTGATTGAGGCTAGAAATCTAGATAACAAGTTGTTACTTAATTATGATTAATTAGGAATTTAGACATGTTAATAAAATATAATTGTTTTCCTTAATTAAAAGAAACAGTTACACCCCTATCCTGGAAAGGGAAATATGGAGGGGAAAAGAAAGGAAAAAGAGGGCTATCCTAGAGTTGGGAGGAAAAGACTAGTGGGAAGTTGCTCATTTATAGTCAACTGAGTGCAGGAATTGAGGCTGGACTGTGGAGTCCTGAGGCCTAAGGCACCGACACTAGCTGGTATAATCCAGGTGTGAAATAGAGAAAGTGCTAGGGGAAGAGCCTAGATTCACAAGGCTCAAGGCTAGGAGGAGAGACTTTCCAAACGAAGCTGGGTTTATACATTTACAAGTTTAAGACATATATGTATCCTAGGCTTTAACTAAAGGATGGTATTACTTTATAGAGGTTATTTGTTTCCAGGAATAGGAATAAATAGTAATATCCAGTGATAAATATGTATTAGCAATCAGTAATATCAAACAGTCAGCATTTCTTTTCAAAGAATGTTATATATGCAAAAAGGTATAAATAACAAATGGACAATGAATCCCTTTTTACTAGACTCTGGACAAATCAAAACATATATATATATACATATATATTATATATATATAATATATATATATATTATATATGTCATACATAAAATATTGACCGAAATACAGAACCATGCCAGAACCTTTTTGTTTCCTTTTCGAATTATATACCCTCTGCAAGCAAGAGTCAGGTGAAAGAGGTCGTTTGGCATAAACAAATCAAATCCTTACATCCCAACAAAAAGTATAATAAAACCCTAAGGAAAATTATTGTTTTGACCAAGGGCAAGCAATACTTCGTGGAATTACTGTAATAGTAAAAATTGCACCATTGCAAGAAAGGAGTAACATGATTTCCAGAGGGAATAGCCCCATAGCAGAGGTATGACAGCAAATTGAAAATAGTTAAAAGAATTTCAAGTTAAATATATACAACATAACAACATTACGAGATTTTAAACAATTCTTCCAGCAACAAAATATCGGGAGCAGACCCTTCATAAATATATGCTAATGTGCAAAGAAACTATAACTTTCACCAAAATAAACCTATTTATATAACTTAACAAGCTTCAAAATTTAAGTAGCATAGTTTTCTTCTCAAAAAACCAAATTAAGGCCGAGAGGTTTCTTCTCTATCTCTTCAAAAGATTTAAGGACTTAAAAAAGAGTAATTACATTTAATACCATCAATTTAGCCACTAATTCACAAAAACCCACGTCCTAGAAAAACTTAAATTGCAGTTCATTACAAAATTCTGGAGTGCGACATCTCTAAAACAGTCCTTCACGTATTTATGTGCACTATAAATTTAATTTAGGTGTATCACAAGAACAAATGAGTAACATAAACCGCAACGGGTCAAACATAAGAGTATGTGATGATGGGTTTCCAACCTGTATCAGTTTGTAATGTTGTGAGTGCACATAATCACTGAAAACCCAAAATATTAACCATAAAAGCATCCCAACTGTATAGCAGCATACCTGCAAAACCCATTTGCAAACTTTATTAGACGAATGCGAAAACTTGTATCATATTTAAAACATAGCCATTAATTTGTGGACAGAGCCACCCCTTACCTGAGTTCGACAAACTACAACTAGGGGCCGTCGAACTAAATTTCATAAATCCCTTCCAGGGTTAGAAGAATGCGTGGAAAAAGAATATAAAGAACTATAAGAGCTTTTCACCGACAGGAACTTACCCTTTTCATTCCAATGACGGAAATCACCACTCCTCGCAGCATCTAAAGGGTCAGATGCCAAACCTGGCCAGCAAGAGGATGTATTAACCCTACACGCTGAAATAACTCCCAAGTAAATACAGAGAATGACCCAGAGTAAAGAACAGATACAGAAAAGAGTAAATGTTCGGGATTACCTCCCGGCGGAGGACAAACAGACGGGCACCATGGAGCATGGAGGCTGAGGTGAAGAACCAATAGAGAAACCGGGAGTCGAATGTTGTAGAGAAGTCAAAACCCTCAACCCAGGTTTGCAAATGAGTTGTGTTTTGGCGGGAAACAATGTATTGGGTAGTTGGACAAACCTGAAGCCCTCTTCACCGTCAGATAGCCCAAACCTGATCAACGGACGAGATCCATACCACATGTCGCAGCTAGAGCGAAACGATGGACAGTTGCAAGCCACATAGTCGCATGAGATCAAGCCACGTGGAGCCATGTACAGCCAACAATCTAAGATAGGTGATAGTCGGATTGCCTCGTGGAAGGCCATGCGACCCCTTAAGGTATGGCAGAGCCAACTGTGGGTAGTATTGTAGAACTAAATTAACAAGATGTACCTTGGAATCTCGACCGCCTCCATGGCATACATATGGTTTGAGTTAATATGCAGATAGATGGATAATAATAATAATAATAATAATAATAAATATTGTAGTTAAGATGTTGTTGCAGTCAATCCCTAATAACAAATTGACAATGTGATATGTTATGTTGATAAGCAAGATTTAAAATTAAAACCAACTTAATCACCCTGAATACAAAAAAAGATTTGATCCATAATATATTCAACGCTATTTTAAAAGGAATACAATGAGAGATTGAAAAGTGAAAAATCCATACAGGACTACAATAAAACTCCATTAAAAAAAGCCAAAGAAAACTTTTCTATTAATTTATTTTCTAAAAATTAACTCCATTAAAAAAAACCTAAAAACACTTTTCTATTAATTTATTTTCTAAAAATTTACCCAAAATGAAATAATATTAGTTTATAAATAAAATAAATATAAAATTCAAAATACTAATTAAAATATTATTAATTATATTCATAGAAATGTTATTTTTTTGTTTTTTGATTAGCTTTCTTTCCTTAAATCATAATTTAAACATACAAAATATATTAATATTATTGTTATGACTTTCCACATCATAATTTAAAGATACAAAATATATTAGTATTACGGTTATGACTTTCTACACAGGTAATTAGAGCAATGATAATAACATTAAATCATAATTTAAACATACAAAATATATTACTATTACACATCATAATTTAGAGATACAAAATATATTAGTATTACTCTTATAACTTTCCACACAAGTAATTAGAGCAATGATAATAAAAATAATCTAATGTTTTTTTTTATCAAAATTAACCAAAATAAATTTACCACTGGTTTAACTCTAGCTCTATGTCAAGACAGATGTCTTGCTATGTTATTGGAAAACTCAAGTAACTGTAGCTCTATGTCAAGACAGATGTCTCTAAGTTATTGAAAAAGTCAAGTAATTAGAGCAATGATAATAAAAATAATGTACTGTTTTTTGTTTATTAAAATTAACCAAAATAAATTTACCACTGGTTTGACTCTAGCTCTAGCTCTATGTCAAGACAGATGTCTCGCTAAGTTATTGGAAAACTTGCTGACAATTAATTGGGTGTAGCTAACAAACAACAGTTGTCAAACATAAACATGAAATAACCATGAAATAACTGGGACCTGGCACATGCATCATTCATCAGAAGCAGCAGGGCAGGGGCGCGGGGGAAGATGATAAGACAAGAGTGCTGTTTTTTTAGTCCATTGGATGTCATTAAGGCAAGCTTTGATTTCATTGCAGTTTTATTGTTTTTCTTTGATGACATGGTCCATTATTGTTTTCATATGTCAATTTAAAGTGATGGTATAGAAATATTAATTTCTATCTCTCGTATGACAAATCTAGGAACCAATCAAAAAATTAACCAATTTCATCAAGATTAGGGTGGATGAAAAATAAACTTTTTAAACAAGGCTCGGGTCTGAACTCTAAATTTCTGTGGATTATTCGTTTCTTACGGCATGGAACTAAGGGAGCCCCAAAACCCAGCAAGAAATCATTCAAGATATGAGTGCATAATAAGAGTATGAAAACTATTGGTTTTTTGTTTTTTTTTTTTTTTTTTTTTTTTTTTTTTTTTGTGTAAAGAAGAAAAAAAAGCGTAATATATTCATATATGAAAGTTACATATCGCAAATGCACGAAGCATATGCCGAAATGTTCAAATAAGAGGAATACATAGAGCAAATGCAGATAGCATATGCAGAACCATATGCAAAATGTGCAAATACAGATCTCAAATATAGGCCCTAAAGGCCAAATATTGCCCACAGGCAAACCAAATATTGGTGCAGAAGAGGCGCCAAGAAACCATGCAAATATGCAGCAGATGCAAGAGCAGCAAGATCTGTCTGTCCATAGAGGAAGGAGAGGCACGAAACGAGGTATGGGAGCAGCCACAGAAGCCACTGCAACCCCGCCCCCTCAAACTCTCCACCTGAAAAAGACAAAAAACAGAGAAAGAAATGCTGCCACAATCATCCGCAGCTGCCAGCAGAAAAGACCATCCATGACATCCATAGAAGTGGCACGAAACAGGGCAGGAGCACCACTATTCCCTCAACACTCCAAGGATATGCCTTGTCCAGAAACAAACCAGAATGCATCCGAGAAGGTGAAGTCCCACCGGAACAGCAGCAATCACCGGGGGCAGAGGCGGCAAAGGAAGCCACCTCACCCCCGCTCAGAAAAACTGTACACCAGAAGCAATACCGCGGAGTAGCCGGATGAAGCCCTATTACAACGCTCCTTCGCCTCTCCTGAAACCCTCCTTTCAAACCCCTGCTCCCCTGCTGCCCGCAGCTCCTATGCTTCTGATCGCACCTCCCCTCGACGCCGCTCCCAGGCTTCTGTTGCAACTCCCCTCCTGGCCGCTCCTTGGCGCCCTTCTGCTCGCCCCTGTATCCCTGCAACTCAGCTCCTGTCCACTCCTGCTCGCTCGACCTCCTCTGCTCCTATCCGCTCCTGTTCGCTGATATCCTGTAGCTCAGCTCTGGTCTCTCCACTCTAGCTCGCCCTGTAACCCGATACTCCTCTGCCATTGGTTTATAATAATATATATATATGGAAACAAATATAATTAATATTTTAATAATATTTTTTAAACAATTTCAATTAAAAAATTGCAGCTATCTACAATAAAATTTCAATTATAAAAATGGTAGCTATCTAAATTAAAATTAAAATTTATAGTTTAAAAAGTATTAACAATTAACTTTTCAAAATTTCTCAAAAACTAATTCAAAATCATTTTTATCATAAAAAGTGCCTAAACTTCCCCGAGCGGGGTGTTTTTGGCGTTGGGCAGAGCATTTAAGTTTATGCAAGCGCGAAAGGTTTTCAGGGTAGTGGAGGGCCAGGTAATGATAGGTCGGAGCAGCCAGACAATTATGCAGGATCACGCTCCAAGGTGGAGCAAAGAAAGATTGGGGATGAAGGGAGGCGGAGATGACCAGACGTCAGACAAGGGAGGTGAGGTTGCAGGTACGATCGAAGAGCGAAAAGACAAGAGAAATAATCGAATGAACAGGTGGCAAGGCGGACATGCAAACATCGCAGGCAGAAATTGGAGGGCGAGGATGAATAAAGGAGGGTGGCACGAGGGAGGACAGAAGCGAAGGGAAGAGCAAGAAGCCTGGGAAAGGAAGAGCGTGGTGAGGGAGAGAGTCAATTGCAAGAGAAGACAGCGCAAACAGGATTCTAAGGAGACCGGAGCAGAGACGACGGAGAAAATGGAAACCAAAAGGAGAGTGAGAAGCGAGGAGACTGACGCCACCAGGGAACGCAGCAACTGGGAAAAGAAGGGAAAAGGTGTGGCGAATGAAGAAGCAGGCAGGGAAACTGTTATGGTCCCCGATGACTCAGAGAATGAAGTTGAAATGTTTGAATCGGATGAGGAGAAACGACAGCAGTTTCGAGCTAAACGGGGAAGGAGCGAGGAGTACGAGACAGAGGATAGTTAGGAGAATCGGGAGGGCGAAGATTGGCAGGGCCGCGAGCGAGGGGGAGCCAGAGAAACTGGTAGTGCGTCGGGCATGAGAAAGCGAGGAGAGGGAGGAGAATTTAGAAGAAAAGGCAGGGGAGGACGGAGGGGCCAGTGAGGTCGGGGCAGGGGAAGAGCAGGAATCCACAGGGAAGAGCAGGCACCAACCTCTGTTGGAAAAACCAAAAGAACTGTGGGGAAGAAAGTCCAGTTTACAGAAAGAGCCTACTATGAGAATACGAGTAAAGATGTCAGAAGGATGATTCAGCAAATGGAGGAGGAGGCTATTCAGGGACAATCTGATCTTGAGATGGAGGATTGGGTTTACCTTCTCCCAGACCCTGGTAATACGAGAGGCCGCATGACCCTATATAAACAAGCGTTGCACGTTTATTGGGTCATGAAGAAACTACTCGCCAAGGCAATGGAACAAGTAGCCATGGAAATGGCTGAACTGTCTCAAGGGATTCCAAATCTCAAGAAGGAACTGAGGAATATCCAGATTACTCTGTTAATGTAGGACAAGAAGATGGATGAAATACAGCAGCAGCTAAAGCATTGCCACCCCGACATCAAGAAGGAAATGGAGCAGCAGCCAATGGAGCAGCAGCCAGGAAAGGAGGCGTAGTTTCGGTAGAATATATCTCAATTTTGTTTTTATGAAGATAGTAGATAACAGTTTAGACATTGAAGTTTTTTGTGATAAGTATAGAATCAAGATAAGGAAAATTAGTAGTCTCTATGAATGTATAGTTTATTTAGCGTGGACAAGTAGGCTTAAGACCTTCTATTTTTGGATGGCAGTAAAAGACCTAAGGTGGCCAATATACCAGGTTTCCCTTCAGGGCGGGTTGAGGCCACTACGTATATGTAATGGTTTTTGATTTGAAAAAATAGAATAAAAAAGGCCCCTCGGCAGTTTACAAAAAAAAAAAAAAATGTCCCTAAACTTATTTGAAAATTTATATAAAATTAAATAACATAGAAATCCTATTTTTAAAATATTAAAAATTCACTCTTAACTGACCACTTCAAGTGTTTTTATTATAAATTATTAACATTTTTACTATTAACTTATTTTTTTACATAAATGGTTTATTATATTGAAATAAAATTATAAATTATTATGTAAATATATATTTATTTTAAAAATAAATTTTCAAAAAATTTAATTTAATTATTAAGTGGATTTAATCTCAATGGAATATATCATATATTTGTAGTAGTATTTACAATTAAAACTTGGTTTAGTCATGTTTTTTTAATTGATTTATTTCAAATTAAATAATTAAAGAAAATGTCATATCAACACATGTCATATTAGACATGTGGTATTGATAAATTATTGTATTAGCCTATGGTATTGTAATAAAAGCTATTTACAAGTTAAAATTGCCATAATAAAAAAAAAGGTGAATCTGTATAATTAAGAATATTGTTTTAGTCCTATATTAATTATTTTTATAATTAATAATAATCTAAAATAAAATTACAGTGTAATTAATTTTTATCAATTTTTTAATGTAAGCAATGTGAGATGTGTTATAAGGTAAGGGTTTAGATCTCTCACAGCTTTTATTAACCATTTAATTTGTATAACTACACTATTAATAATAACAACTAAATCTAATATAAATATAAAACATTTTAATAAATTTCCAAATGAATTTAATTTTAATTAAAAATTAATATTTTTTAATCCTTTTCTATTTTTAAAAATATTACTTAAATTATAATTAAAATTTTTTACCTTATATAATTTAAATAATGTTTAAATTTATCTCTCTTTTTTATATATATATGATTTTGCTTGATTAAGAGTTTGTTTTCTTGAGTTAATAACTTATCACTTAAAAGTATCTTAGGTAAAGCCAAATGAAAGCCTATCCCCTTCAAAATCACCCACCACTATCTCCAAGTGATATAGTTTTACTCTCCCTAAATCCTTTCCCTCCTAGAAATGTTAAAACCACTTAAATATTTATCCATAAAATTTGTGGATGACTAAAAATTCCAAAATAAAAATATTTGAATTATATTTTTAATAATGATAATAGATTTAAGTATCATCAAAAAAATTCAGACCACTCAAAATTTGAAGCTAAACAACTTTAACCCAAATTTTCAACCATTTTCACCAAATTTTACTAAAATGGTATTAGAATTTCCTGACTAAATAGAACCCTGTTAGAGTACGCTATTGGGCTCAAGAGGCTTTGATTCATTCATCCATTCATTCCTTGTTCTCCTCCATGCTTTAATTAATTAATATGTTTCATCTACCTTGCCCGCCACATCTTTCTCTGTCGATGTCTCCATTTTGCAGAAAACAGGCCCACGTGTGTTGTCGTTGCTCCGAGAAAGGCCTGACTGGTTCATCTTCTTACAAAGTCGGCGCCTTAAAATGTCTCCCCACGTCATACGTAACGCCACTGCCTCCACCCGGCCATGCTCAAGAATTCATTCGACAAATTCAAACTCTATTTTAATAATAGAACGCTTCTACTCTTCTCCACCACCGCATTTAAATGATATAACACTTCTATAAATATATATCCTGATGTTAATGTAGTGTATTAAAGTAAACGCCTGATTGGCCCGTGATCGCAATCATCTCTCTGGTTAGAGGAACGCGTCGCATACTGCCCCACATCCTTACTCTTCTCGTTATATCCTACATTTCTCATTGCTTATTCTTCCTTCACATGACCATGACCATCTCAAACGTTAGACAATATATCGCTTCTCCTCTCTGTCAGCAGATATCACGTAACACTGCTTCTCATTACTAATTTATTCGACAAAATTGCACATGACTGAGTCATCAACGTGGAAATGTTCCTCTCCTCACCACCACCACCACCTATAAGTAGAAGACAACATTATATCTAAATTCACAACCTCAAACCTCGAATTGATTTAGGGTTGGCCTCATAGGACGCCTATCATGGCGTTGTTATTCACTTTGCTTTGCCTGATGGCTTCTTCGACTGCAGTTTTGGCTGACTACTATTCTCCTCCCACTCCCTACTCTTACAATTCCCCTCCAACGCCTTACTACTACTACAACAAATCCCCGCCAATGCCTTACTACTATTACAATTCGCCTCCACCCCCTCCCTACTATTATAAATCCCCGCCACTGCCTCCCTCTCCTTACTCCTATAAATCCCCTCCGCCGCCACCTCCCTACTATTATAAATCCCCACCACCGCCTCCGCCTCCCTACTACTATAAATCCCCAACTCCAACTCCCTACTATTACAATTACTACTACAAATCTCCACCGCCACCGCCTCCGCCTCCCTACTATTATAAATCCCCACCTCCACCTCCCTACTATTACAAATCTCAGCCACCACCGTCTCCACCGCCACCCCCTCCCTACTATTACCAGTCGCCGCCGCCGCCTCCATCTCCGCCGCCACCTCCTCCTTACTACTACAATTCACCTCCGCCGCCGCCTCCATCTCCTCCACCACCACCTCCCTACTATTACAATTCACCCCCGCCGCCTCCTCCATCTCCTCCACCACCACCTCCCTACTACTACAAGTCGCCGCCGCCACCGCCTCCATCTCCTCCGCCACCACCTCCTCCTTATTATAACAGTTCGCCGCCCTCCTCTCCCAACTACTACAAATCCCCGCCACGGCCTCCACCTCCATACTACTATAATTCGCAGTCACCCCCTCCCTACCACTACAAGCCTGATCCCTATTACTATACTTCCCCGTCGCCCCCTCCCTACTACTACAGGCCTGATCCCTATTACTATACTTCCCCGTCGCCCCCTCCCTACTACTACAAGCCCTATTACTATACTTCGCCGTCGCCGCCTCCCTACTACTACAAGCCTCCCTATTACTATACATCGCGGTCGCCCCCTCCCTACTACTACAAATCTCCACCATACTAGATCGACCCCCACCACCTCCTCCATCATCGGCTTAGGAAAATGTAAGCTTTCTGCTCTCTGCATCTTGTTTATAGAATGTTGGCAATTATTTAACTCTCCACCTTTTCTATTCTTGTTGCTCTGCTCTGCCCTGCTCTAATGTTTCTGTTTCTTATCAACTAGAGATTCATATTCTGTGTAGAGATAACGACTATTAATGTGGGTATTTGGAATGTTGAAGCTTTATATGCAGAAATTCAGTCTCATCGTCGTTCCCGCATCAGAATTGAGGCATTTAAATAAGAAGACCGCTCTCCCTGCGTGAAATTGTAGTGTGTACATCGGATGTAGTATTGCTTCGGTATTGATCGCCCTACGATCACCATCACCGTTCTGGATATTGTAATGTTCATGCTCTTCGGTATATATTGGGTATTGATTGTCTGCCATCACTATTCTGAATACTGTAATGTTTCTGCGCCGCAATAAACCGATTCAAATGAAAACTCTACCGTGTAATACATAAGATTAATACATCCACATGTTCTATTTAGCAAAGGTTGTTTGATTTATAAAGGTTATTGATAAATTCTTTTATTAAAAAATTTATTTGTTACATATTTTATTAAAAATTATATAAGAAAAGTATAAATATGAATATTTGATTTAGGTAAGGAATAGAATGGTAAAGCTTATCAGGCTTTGGATGGATAGTGGCGCGGAGAATGTGGAAATTGTTTTTTTAACAATTTTTTTAATGTTGGACGTGGTCTACCAAATGTTATGATTTCTCAAAGTTTCAATTTATCCTTGTGTTCAAATTCTAATTTTGTAATATAAATTTTTTTAGAAAAAATAAAAAAACCTTTCTTTTATACATATAAATAATTTTCTTCTCCTTACTCTAAATATATAAGGAGGTTTGATTGTGGAAGATATCTAAATTTTTATAAAATCTTATTTTTAAAGAAAATTTTAATTAATTTTATTTAAGTTAAATAAAATATAATTAATATATTTTTTAAAGAAATGTTTGTATTGTTGAATAGATATTATATGAATAAAACTTGTTTTTCTATATATAATTTTAAACATTTTTATTGTTCTTGACATTAGTTTTAAAAATTTCTAACTTTAGTTTAGTTAAAAATATATGTAATTTTTTTAGTTTAGTTAAAAATCTATGTAATTTTTTCAAAAAGATTTGGTAAAGTATCAATATTTTATGAGAAATTAAAGAAATTAAAACCAGATTTTATTAAGTATCAATATTTTATGAGAAATTAAAGAAATTAAAACCAGATTTTATTAAGGTTAGATTGTTTTCTAGTGTATTCAAATATTTCTCTCGTTAAAATTTTGACAAGTTCGGGATGAATTTCCTTTTAGAACCCCTTATGCCTCAAAAGGGAAAACCATTATACCCCAAATGAAAATTCAATTAGTCAAAGGAATCATTATTAATGGTCAAAAAAATTATACCATTAGCAAATTCAAATTTCGGCTATCTCCCTCCAACATTATGGGTCGGCTACAATGGAGGGAAAATATAATTTGATATTTCAAATAGAAGTCCACTTATCCAAGAAACATTACCTTTCACATATGAAAATCACTATAAATACCCAATTGAGTTAATCACTTTTGAAATGGAAAATTTGGATCTCTCTTTGCAAATTCACATCTTATGGTCTGCAACTTTGCATGTCTTATGGTAAGCAACTTTGTATCTTATATATCCTACAAGTTTGTATCTTATATATCACTTTTGAAATGGAAAATTTGGATCTCTCTTTGCAAATTCACATGTCTTATGGTCAACAACTTCGCATGTCTTATGGTAGGTAACTTTGTATCTTATATATCCTACAACTTTGTATCTTATATATCTTGCAATTTCGTATCTCTTGCAACTTCATATACCTCATATGCTAGATTGTATATGAAAATACAATATCATATTTCTCTGTCTGCAATATTGTATAAGAAAGTTTGTATACTCCTGTGCAAGTCTGTAAGGTAAGTATGGTCTTATTTTCTTGTGAATTGGATGAGTTCATATCCTTTCATCTTTGTGATTTGGAAACATACTGTATGACAACTTACCTACTGAAGTTTGGATGAATTTATATGGCAAACAATCATTTTGGTCTATACGAGTTTATATGGCACTATATTTTATGACTCCCATACATATATATATACTTAATGGTACTTGAATCCTATCTCAGTGATTTACAAGAAGCTCGCACTTGTATATGTTAGTGATACGATTTCAGTGATTCATATACAAGATCTTTGATACAACAAACTCATTGATTATGATGCTTAGTAACCAGGATAACAGTAAGCCTTGATCTTATGATGACATATGACAGAGGTCTTCTATGACACTTGCGATAGTTTTTTCCTATGACACATACGACAATACTCTTTCTTCTATATTACATATGACAATGTTTCATGAGTGACCTTAATCTCTTGATGGTAGTGAGACATGATGTATAACCCTTGATAATATGATGATAGTAATAGAGACATGTAACATGAGATAGTGACCTATATAATTGTTGCGTAATGGTAGTGTTGAATCCGTATTTACTAATATTTCTTATATTACATGATTCATTGGATTTAGTGACCTTGCTCATAATGAAAATGACACTTAAGTCTCACAAGAGACTTTGATACATATGACAATGATCTTCATGATACATATGACAAAGATCTTCCATGATACATTTGATAGTATTCTTCTATAGTATACATGAAAAATGTCTCCCATGATACATGTGACAGTAATCATGATGTGATTCATGTGTCCATGACCTTGCTTTTATGTGATGGCAGTGACCTTGATGGCAGAAATCTTGTGTATGGAAGAAATAGGAAATATATCTCTAATGTATGATGTTAGTCAAAAGTGATATGGTAGCATCTCTCTATATCGCTCAGTTCACAAATGAAGTTTTGAACTGACTTGGATTAGCCTTGAAGGCCTGATATGAATGATGTATCTCATTATGAATGTGCTTTGTATCTCCACTGAGTATATAAGAAGAATTTGGTTGGGTGTTCCCCTTGTGGGGTTTTTCCGTGGCCTCTAACCTAAATCATGGTGTCTTTATTTTGTTCTTCATTACTGCTCTGTTGCATTGTTGATGTTATTGTTCTTTCTACATAATTTCAATATGTAAATGATGAAAATTTTTTAAATGAAATTATCTATAGCAAAGAATAATCTATCCCTAAGAAAATTAACATGGTATCAGAGCTAGGTTGAAAAAAATTCATTGAAGATCACCCACTGTGAAGACATGTATGGATCAAGTAGTAGAATGAAAGAGATAAAGATAGCAGAGGCTTAAAAGAATGTTAGGGTCTGAAGGAAACTCTAGGGAAGCTTTGTTCTTACAAGAGAAGGTTACAATTTGGGAGAAACCCTTGAAGTGGCCTTGGATATGGCATGGGTTCTAATGCTTTGAAACCTTATTATGATTCATAATTGCTCTTGATATGATATTCCATTTAGTTATTCAAATTCATAGAAACCATAGAGAGAAACTTCCTAATGTGACATGATCAGTGAGAAGCCCGTGATAGACTCAAAGAAATCGTAAGAGAAGGGTATGTTGTAGTTTCATTATTTATATTAACATTAATGGTTGGTATCGGCTATTGATGAAAGAATATAAAGGATATTGGTGGTTCTCAAGAAGATGCATTTCTTCTTCCAATGACATATGGTTGATGGACAATGATGATTCATGGAGGTTGGAATAAGAGGGAGCATAACAACTTCCTTCAAACCTCATTAAAGATAAGTATTTTCAAGGTTTATGTTATGACACTACTCATGTTTAGATTTGTCATTTTGGGGCTATTGTTTATTCCTCCTACACAAATATTTAAATACTTGTTTTACTAACATCTTAGATGAGGAAAACTGATCCCTCTTAAATATCATCATGATGTGGAGCATTGCAGGAATATTTAACACTCATAAGGAGTTGAGAGACTCCTACAATATATTAAAGTTAAGTACTTTTTAGACATATGTCGTCCCTTTTTGTCACTATCCTTGTTAATTTATTCTTTTTGGTCATTGGTGATTCTTCCTACATGTGTATTTTACTAAATTCTTGTATGAGGATGTCATGACAATCATCAAGATGCATAGTAGTGTAGGAAGAGAAAGATCCTAGAGGGATTTGGTGCAAGAAGAGCAAGCTCTTACAAGGAGCTATTGTAGGAAACTTCAAAGGGAGATGGAGTAGAAAAATGCAGGAGCCACTCTTACATCTAGAAAAGGATGGTAATCCTGCTTCATCACCAAGTACACTTTCATTATGATTATTTATTTTTGTTCTTGCTCTTGTTCTGGTATCACAAGTACATCTGATGAATGTGAGGATTAAACCCTCTATATCTAAGATTGAGGATGATGTATATCCATCCCATGACTTATGAAATGGACAAGAGCTCAAAATTTCAGAGGAAGGATCACAGTTTCATTGGTTGATTGAAGAGGCTCCCTATTCAGAGGGAGGATATGGAATACAACATAAGAGTTACATGTCCTTCATGAACGGACCATTCTAGATGACTAATATGTAGTAGTGTGTGATGCTTCTGCAATATGATTCAAACTATGATAAGAAATATTTTTTCATAGAAAGAAGGCTATGATGAGATCCTAGATTATGTTGACAAACACATTACTATCAGATATATGTGAAGTGATCTTCCTCTATGATGTATATAAGGAAGAAGCATATTTGCATCTATCTCAAAACCTTAAGTAGCATGAGTAGTAGACCCATGATTACAGAATGAAGAAAGCTTCATATGAACTCTAGTTTGGCTTAGCATGCTTAAAATGATGGACATGTATTGAGATATATGATTGCTCTTCAAGATTAAAGATGTGTCTTTGATATTTGATTTTATATGCTTACAATTTATTTTTGACAAGATCAAGATCATCTCAGCATTCAGTGCCAAAGGGAGTTGATGCTTGAAACCAAGATGATCCACTTCTCGAGATTAGAAGTATAATAGAGAGATGATGAGGATGTCCTTGTCAAAGACTTGGCATGATGATTTACTTTAAGTTGTTGAGAGAGCCTCCTCTTCAAATAAAATTATGATGGATTCCCACGATGAGCCAATAGCTATATGGACTCTTGATTTGTAGTATGTTCTTTGAGCCATATAGAGCCTAGATATGTATATTGGAATGTTGCAAAGACGGTATATGAATTCCTAGACCATGTAATCATTCGAGAACTAAGACACATTGTCAGATACCTGATACATTAATGCTGAGAATATTGTTAGCACATTTGAGTGTTGCCTTAAGTCTGCCCTAGTTTCCTAGATGATTTCCTATCATAGAAAATTATTGCTAACATGCCTTTCTATGAGATAGTATGGTTTAGAAATCTTTTTGAAGAGCTATTTGACTATTGACTTGGAATAGTTATGATATATTGTGACATAATATAGAGAAGCTTATGTTCCATTACAGATTCTAGCACATTGAGATCTAATATCACTATATATGGGATATGGTGTAGAAAGGAGCAATAAGATTCCATGACATTTTGATTATTAAGCAAGAAGACAATTGGATCATTATGTTGCAACATGTAAGTTTATGGTTGACCCGATATTCTCTAGGTGTCATGCACTATGTCTAGGACTAACCGTCGTAAGCCTAGTGAAGGCACTAATGAGATGAAGTGGTCACGGCTCATCAAGGTCACTGAGTTATGCTCTTTCCAGCTATTAGAGCTCACAAGGAGAGGAATTGAGCCAGAAAGCTCCTAAGGTTGAGGGAACTCTAGACAACAGGATAGGGTGTAATCCTTATCCCTTATGGTAAGTGTATCTCGCATATTGTCACTGTAGGGCATGTGTGTGATGCTTGTCATATATGACAAGTGGGTATCTCCCCCTATCATCAAGTCTGGGACTTGGAAGAGTATACCTCACCTTGCATCCTACCCACAAGGTGGGTTTACTATGATTGTTCCTCCCCATATGGCCAATTGTTTGAGGTGACTTGAGATAGGGTGTGATCCTTACCATCTACGAAAAGTAGTATCTCACTCAAGTGATGGGATGTAGGTGTTCTATAAATTGACTCTTGAGGGTTTAGATAGGAATATTAACGGACAATAGGACATAGCATGATCCTTAAGTCGATCTCACCTATTGTCATTAGACGATATGATATATGGTCATCCTTAAGTCGAGCTCACCTATTGTCACAAGTCAATAGCATAGAGTGTGATCCTTACCCTTGCAAAAGTGGATCTCACCTATTATTTTTAGATATAGCATGGTATATGGAGCTCCACTTCAGATTATTCTTATTCTTTAGACATCATTTTTCATTTGATGAACATAGGAATCAAGTTGAGACGATATGTGATGAGTTTGTTTTCTTATTGAAATAACTGAGATGAAGGTCATGGAACTCGATCTAGAGATTAGTAGGGTTTGGAGGATCTAATCGATCTCCCCTACCATCGATTGTGGATTATTATTCTTCTATGAGTCATGATGAGATGAGATGAGACAAGATGTGATATAATGTAGCATCCAAGATAAGTCTTATGATGGAAATGGAAATTCCTCCCTAGTTAAGAGTGAGTGTTAAAATTTGGGCAGCTTCGAGATTAATTTCCCTTTGGAAACCCTTCTACCCCAAAAGGGAAAACCATTATACCACAAATGAAAATTTAATTGGTCAAAGGAATCATTATTAACAGTCAAAGAAAATTATATCATTAGAAAATTTAAATTTAAGGTATATCCCTTCAATATTATGGGTCAACTACAATTCAAGGAGGGGAAATATAATTTCAAATTTCAAATAGGTCAAGTCGACTTATCCAAGAGACATGAACTTTTACATATGAAAATCACTATAAATACCCAATCGAGTTAGTCACTTTTGAAATGGAAAATTATGATCTATCTCAGCAACTTCGTATGTCTTATAGTTTGCACTTTGCATGTCTTATGGTCTACAAATTTGTATCTTATATATCCTGCAACTTCATATACCTCAGATGCAAATTCTTATATGCAAATACAAGATCGTATGTCTCAATCTACAAGATTGTATAAGCAAGTTTATATAATCCTATGCAAGTCTGTAACGTACGTATGGTATTATTTTTTTGTGTACTAGATGAGTTCATATCCTTTCATCTCTATGATTTGGACACATATTATATGACACATACCTATTGTAGTTTGGATGAATTTATATGGCCACTATGATCTAAATGAGTTTATATGGCACTATATTTTGTGTCTCTAGCACATATAATACTCAGTGGTACTTGCATCATATATTATTCATTTACAAGAAGCTTGCACTTATATATTCTAGTGATATGATTTCATTGATTCACATGTATGATCTTTGTTACGACAATCCCATTGATTATGATGCTTAGTAATCATGACAACAATAAGCCTTTGTCTTATAATGACATATGACAAAGGTCTTCTATGACACTTATGATTGTGGTTTCCTATGACACATATAGCAGTACCCTTTCTCTTATATTACATATGACAATGTTTCATTAGTGACCTTAATCTCTTAATGGCTATAAGAAATGATGTATAACCCTTGATATATGATGACAATAATAGAGACATGTAACATGAGATAGTGACTTATATATGTGTCTCATGATGGTAGTGTCTAGTCCTTATTCATTGATCTTTCTTATATTACATGATTTAAAGGATTCAATGACCCTGCTCATAACAACAGTGGCACTTACATGTGACAAGAGACTTTGATACATATGATAGTGATCTTCATGGTACATATGATATAGATATGCCATGATACATTTGATAGTATTCTTCTGCATTATACATGATAAATAACTCCCATGATACATGTGACAGTAATCATGATGTGATTCATGTTCCCATGACCTTGCTCTTATATGATAGCAGTGACCTTGATGGAAGATATCTTGTGTATGGAAGAAATAGGAAATGTATCTCTGATGTATGATTCTATTCAACAATGATATGGCAGCAGCTCTCTATACCAGCCAGTTCACAAATGAAGTTGTGAACTGACTTGGATTGGCCTTGAAGGCCTGATATGAAAGATACGTCCCATTATGAATGTACTTTTTATCTCAGCTCAACAATTTATGAATATTTAAGAAGAAGAATTTTTTTGGTTTTTCCCCCTTGTGGGTTTTTACCCTGGTCTTTGACCTAAATCATGGTGTCTTTATTGCGTATTTTTTCTTCTATTATTCCTTAACGTTTTGTTGCACTATTGATGTTATTGTTCTTACATAATTTTTAATGATTTTATGATGTTGTGGGGTGAATTCAATATGTATATGATGAAAAATTTGTAAATTCAATTATCTATAGCAAATAACAATCTAGCCAAATTAACATCCCTCATGCAAGAAGCCGCCTTTTATTAATTGAATGACTAAGTGAGTCTCAAAAAAATTGAAATCATCTAACTTTTCTTTCTTGAGTCATCATAAGGACTAGTTTGAGATCCATAAGTTCATAAAAAAGAATTGTTTAAAGACCAATTCCATTTTTAAATGAGATGGTATGCCTTCTCCCAACCCCACCTCTAGTAGGAGTACCTTATCCAACTCCATAAAAGAAAGCCTAGGAGATTTCTTTGTTAATGAGTTCTATCATAACTTGGTAATAAGAATAAATTGAAAATTTGAGGAAAACATAGTGGATGTTGAGACTTTAATTGGAACATTTAAGAGGATTGGTGTCCACATACTCAAAAGGTTTTTCATTTTTGGCTAATTATATTCCCCGAGCATAAGTGACAATGGGGGGATTTATACCTCTTTGTGTCCTTATTTTCACATCATCATCTAAAATTTTATTCAATGGTGTCTCCCTTCCCAATTACTACAAAGAAATTTTAATCCTCATATTTAATTCCAAACTTTGTTTTGAATATGGAAAAGAAATGATGATATAGAAATTGAATTTTATGTTACCTTCATATAAACATCTTCTACCAAGTCCTTTGAAACTTATTTTTCACAAAAACTTCCAAGATAAGGCTATCTTGTTAAGAAGGAGCCACATAAATATTTTATATTAATAGGAAAATGAAACTTCCAACTTGGCTTCCATCACTAAATCAGTGGATTCTCAATACCTTCTGATGCAAGATCCTTCTAACCAACCTTTGGTTCAATTTCCTAGAGGGGTTCAAAGACCAAATAATATCATCTTCCACTTCACTCAATTTGATAAAGCACTTTCTAAATCTATTAGCATAGGTCTTCCAACTATCTATGTATTCTTCCCTAAGACTTAATTCCCTCTTTATGAACCATTATTCTTGTCAATTATTTGCAAAGGGTCCCCTTGTTATATTACTTTGAGTGTTGTAGCGTATATGTAATATACCCTAAACTATATTACATTTAGTATCATAATGTAATGAATAAATATCATGTAATAATATACATAAGATGATTATAATGTAAAAATTGTGCACTTTGCCAAGGACATGACTTATCACCTTGGTGTGTATTTATATGCATGCTCATTGTGTCTCAAGAACATGTTAATGTATAATGAATAATAATTATTTATGCCTTGAGGATTATATGTATTTGTTGTCTTATAATGAATGCTCAAGTGAAGTGACTGGGAGGTTCATTCCAATTGGTATGAAAGTGGTTTTTCCACTAGCCTATGGTCAAGAAAAAAAATTCAAATATTTCGCTATCTTAATCAAGTTTATTTATAAATGACATTTAAAAAAGAAATAAAATAAGGAAAAGAAAAATTTCTCCAAACAATTCTAGGCTCGTAGCCCAAACTCTAATTAGAAAGAAAAGAAGAAGAAGAGGAAATTCCAAGTTTTTATCTCAAGCCCATGAAGAAGGTCAAACACTTGAAAATACGTTAAGTTACTTAATTGTTGTGTACATGGTAAGAAAACTAAAAATATAAGTTTCCAAGTATCTTAAAAAGTGCATGTAAAGTGTTGTGTACATGGTAAGAAAAATAAAAATGTAAGTTTCCAATATATGTAAAAATGCACGTAAAGAAGTACAAATATATCACAATGGCATAAAAGTAAAGGTTAGTGTACATCCATAATTTTCCCTCAATGTATATTTATCTATCTTCTAGAGCACAGCGAAGTAAAAATTGCAAAAAATGTTGAAGAATCAATATATACTAATGAGGTAATATTAGAAATCAAATCTAGAATTGAGTAAGTGTAATAGACCCTCGTTGGTTGTTAAAAATAGCAACAAGAAATCATAATTTAATTTGTCCTTGAATTAAATTAGGAATTAAATCAAAATTATATTCTCATAACAACTTGTAATAGTTAACTAAGTTAACTAGACTTAGTTGGCTTAGTAAATTTGAGTTGGAAGTCTATCTAGAGTCATGTAGAGTAATTCCTAAATTTTAGGGGTCTAGGTTGAGTTATTTGAGTTGTAATTAATTAACTCAGTCTAATTGAGTTCTAGTCAGTTAAACTAGTTCAAACAATTAGAGGAATTAGTAGGAAGTCTAGTGATGGGGAGCAACTTAAGTGTAGCTTCACTACTTCACCAGTTAACTGAAGATTCACTCATAAATAACTCATGCATGTCAGTCCAGAGGAATACCCAATTGAGATTAGAGTTCAGGGATAGTGTACTATCAATTCTATAATTTTTCGAGTTGTACAGTTGGTGCATGCAACTAATAGAAGGCCTGTGATGGATTGTGTAATAGTGGTGAGGGATTTTCCCAATTAAATATGGGCTATTTCTCTCAAGAATGGCACAAGGAAGTAGGGGCTTGGCAAGCAACAAAATTGGCTAAGTGTTGGCTTGAGTTGGTTTGTGAAGCAGAGAGATAGATTGTACTTGTGCAGGAATTGTTCGGGGTTGAACAAGCATTGTATTTTCTTCTCAAATCTTCTGGTTAATACAATATAGATAGTCGAGGTTTTGAGAAGTTTCTTTGCCTAGAAAAATATTATGTTATGTGCGATTGAAATTCTTCCTTTTACGCTTACTGTTTTCATCGATTAATTTTTGTTTTTGTTGATGAGTAGAGTAGATTCAAGTCTTTTGTTCTAGCATATTACATAAGCAGTTTGAATCTAAAGTAAAAATCTACATGGCATTAGAGCTAGATTTGTAGAAATCTCTACATGGTATCGAAGTTGAAGACATTATAGAAGAGGTGAATACGAGTTTGTTGTGTAGGTGAAATCGAATTTGCAATTTCATACTTCAGAGTCAACAAGATTTCATTCTACAGTTTGAGACTTAGGTATGACCTGGAGGGCAGCTCGAATTACATAGCTTGGAAGCACGGGGTGGAGGCATTGTTGGAAGACAACGGGCTGAAGGAATTCATAGATCATGATAGTAGGAAGCCTCCAGTATTTGATGCTAAAGATCTAGATGAGTGGAGAAAGTGTGTGGTAAATTCGATAACAATTATCCTAGAAGGATTTTGAGATCATATTGTCTCGAATCTCCATGGTAAGGAATCTCCATTTGCAATGTGGAAGGCATTGATGGACCTGTTTCAAAATAGCAGTGACCACAAGAAGATGGCATTGAAGGACAAGCTCAGAAAGATCAAGATGGAGAAGGGTGACTCAATACCGAAGTACTTGACCAACTTCACCCAATGTCGGGATGAGTTTCGAAGTGTTTGGATTATTGTTGTTGAAGATGATCTGGTGAGCCTAGCACTTCTAGGAATTCCCAAGTGCTGGAATAGTTACTAGGGCTCAGTTAATGGGAGGGAAAAGCTACTAGAGTGGGAGCGATTATGCTCCAACTTGGTACAGGACGATATTCGACGGAACACGAGAGATAGATCCTCATCAAAGCATTATGATGAGGAGAATTGTGCCTTAGCTAGTAAGGCAAAGGAAGGGAAGGGTAATTCATCCCATTCCAAATCATATTCTTGCCAGGGTGGCAAGAAGAAGTACATGTTGAAAATCAAGTGTTTTCACTGTCACGAGCTGGGATAGTTTGCCACAAAGTGTCTACACAAGAAGGTCATTAATAAGCCCTTAGGAGGAGTGGCAGGTGAAGCTCTTGCTTCACAATTCAAACTGAATTTTACCCTCATTGCTTGTATGGTGTCATCGATGATGGGTATTGTGTGGTACCTGGACAGTGGAACTTCATTCCATATGAACAGTAACAAATATATCTTTAGTAACTTGGAGGAGAAGTATAATGCAACCGACATCGGTACAGTTACCTTTCAGAGGGAGTCTGTTTCTCCTCTCACTTTACAAGATGTTATGAATGTTCCAGGTTTGAATAAGAACTTGGTTTATGTTTCCATGTTAGAGGATAGAGGCTATGATGTGATATTTAGTAAGGGAAAGGCATTCCTTCATCATATAGCCACAGGATAGGTGAAGCAGATAGGGGTTCGAGTGAAGAACCTCTACAAATTGGAGGTAGAAGATGGCGTTGATTTGAACACTAAAGCAGAGAAGGTGCAAAGCCGAGACATTGTTGAGTTGTGGCACAAGAGATTAGGTCACTTGCATCATGGCACTTTGAATATCTTCTAGCAAATTTCTACATGGATTCCCAAGGGTACACTAGAGTAGAGAGACACATGCAAAGGGTGTACATTAGGGAAGTTCACCAAAGCTTCCTTTCATGACAAAGATAGTCGAGCACAAGCAATCCTTGATCGAGTTCACTCAAATGTGTGTGGATCATTCTCGACAACATCCACAACCAAGCATAGGTATTATGTAATATTTGTTGATGATTTTTCTCATAAGTGATGAATTTTCTTCATGTAGATGAAACATCAGACGTCGCTAAGGTTTTTGAATTTAAATCACTTGTCAAGAAATATATTGGAAGGAAAGTTAAGTCTTTCAAAAGCAATAACAATGGAGAGTATGTGTTGAATGAGTTCAAAAATTTCTATGCATTAGAAGGCATTCGACGGGAGCTGATATCACCTCATACCCCACAACAAAATGGGGTGGCTGAAGTAAGAACAGAAGTATTGTGTGAGCGACACAGGTGATGTTGCATGATTAGGGCCTACCATTACACTTGTGGGTTAAATCATGCAACACAGTTGTTTATTTGCATAACATAAGCCCTTGTCGAATTCTAGAGATGAGTACACCGGAGAAGGATCTTTGTCGTAAAAAAATTAACTTAGTTAACACAATTGTGTTAACACGTTTAACACAATTATTTACTGTGTTAACTACTATGCTTCCATCTAGATTTCATGTTAGCCCTGACACAACAAATAGACTCATAATCCTTTTTTTTTATGTTAACTAATAGGAGATGGGGCCATATGGTGTTGTTTCCTCCAGGTTCGACTCTGGTACCCATGATTGGTTTGCGACTGGATAGGTAATTTGGTTTCCACATTACAACCTTAATTTTCATGTCTTCTCTTTAGCTTGCAATCATAGGGTTAATTCCTAGTTTCAGAGGGTTCTTAAATTTCTAGGGCTCAAAGGCAATCGACCAAGAACTTAGACTCTCCAACAGGTATGAGTCCTGGTTCATCCATGCCAGCACTTTCCTTACTTTTACAATCATAATTTCGTGAGAACATGGCTAACTTTGTTCATTGATGGCTTACAAGTTTTGTTTTACATCTCTTCATTTTCAAAACCCTATGTGGTTGAAGGCTTTCAACTAGGTTTTGCATTAAATTACCCTATTAATTTTTGTTTCCAGGTTTTGTTTATTCTCACTCTTTGTTGTGCAATGGATTTTCAATATTTTTCTTTCCTTCTTTGAAACAAGCTTTGAATCTTTAGTCTAAGAGACATCTAAAGGGTTTTCCGGTTGGCCCTTGTAGAACCCCTAAATGATATTGTACATTTAGGAAAATAAAAATGTTTTCAGTACCCGATTGCTTATCATTCTCGGAAAGGTTTTTTCTTATTAATTGTTTTACAACAAAGATCCATTTGTTAATGCTTGCTTAATTTATTTATTGTTTCCAGTATCATGTTCATTATTGTTCTAACTCTACCCTAACAGAACTGAGTAATTAAATAGAAATTGAGGGTCTGTATAGGTGTTTTATTCCTTCAAGGGTTTTTCTTTAATCCTTTTGTTTCCATTCACATACTTCTCTTAAGAATTTCTGAATTTGGAAAAAAATATACATGCATAATTAGGTTTTTCTCCCTTATCTGTATACTAAGATGATTTATAGAATATCACAAAAGATTTTTCTTGCGAGTGCTTAATTTATCTAGTTACAAAATTATAGTTCTGATACTGTGTAATTTTGAGTATATATTTTCCCATCACTGATTTATTAGTTTTTCCTGTTACATGACTTCTTAATGTGTGCTTAGATTTAAATTTATGTAATCTTTGAATTTTATGAATAGTTTATGCTTCACCATAATCTAATTATTAGACACCAAATGGTTCCCCTACATGTCGCCTGCATTTATTTTTTTGTCTTCGGTGCCAAACATGGGGCGAGACCTAAGCTACTTGGGACCCATCTCCTTCCCATAGGGTACTTACAAAGTAACCTACAAGGTTCTAGGATGCTCTATAATGAACCTCGATTTGTTAATCTCGAGCTAACCAAAACCTCTATCTTGAATTCTCTCATTTTATTACTATAGAGTCTATAACCATTTGTGGTTCCAAGATGAGTTCCATTCCAGACAATATTTACTCTCATTAATCATAGAGGCACAATTTCACTTCCTCGAATCATCTACAATCTTACGATTACCAAACCCGACTGTAATTCATGATATCCTTTCATTCAGGGTTACAAAATTCACTTTTAAGGAACACAAACCCTTCTTATTCAACATGTACTTTTCACAATTATAAGAACAAACTTTGTTTTCAAAAATAATCAAAAGGAATCTCTATCTTAGCAATAGTAAATAAATAATTTTAAAATAAATCCATTATTCTATAGCATTTACATAATCTCATAAGTTTTGAAAGAAATTATATTATTTATTTGCTTGATTCTGGACTAGCCAAGAATCTCAACTAGGAAAATACCACTCCTCCCTGCCAATGAGAATGCCAATTATGTCCAGTTCTTCCCCCGAGCTTCTTAACTCCCGGATTAGTCACTTTTGAGGCATCAAGACCTAGTCCAACCTAGAACTTACAGATTTTGGTCTTTCTTTGATTTTTGCACTGGCTCAAGTCTAGCTCAAGAATTACTCCTCAAGCAGCGTCCTGCCTCACCTTCCTGGCATACTATTCAAGTTCTTTTTTTGTCTCAAGGTGTCTTCAGCTTCTTTCTTATTTTTGCCAACCCCCTTGTTTTCCCACTAAGATCTTTTATCTCTAAGTGACAAGAGAATCATAATTGTCACAAGTTCTTTTTTTCTCTCAAGGTGTCTTCAGCTTCTTTCTTATTTTATCCAACCCCCTTGTTTTCCCACTAAGATCTTTTATCTCTAAGTAACAAGAGAATCATAATTGTCACAATTATAATTGTCACAATTGTCTGGAAGTTAAAAAATTCGTTTAGGATCTTTCCGAGAATTCCAAGACTCATCCCAATTTTTCTATTAAACAAATAAATAAAAATAAACTTTTTCACATTTTTCCTCTAAACCCTTAATTATCCTCGTCTTATATAGTAAAAATAAATAACATGATAATAAACCATAAATATTACATATGTGACCACATTCAGTAACTAGTGGTTGTAGGATCCCAACATAATAAACAACAAAGTTTGTTGGAATACCAATCCCTAATAATAATAAAATTAAAAATATGATATTTCATGTTGATTGAGCCAGATTTAAAATTAAAACCAACTTAACTACCCTAAATTCAAAAAAATATTTGATCCAAGATGTATTTCAACATTATTTTGAAAGGAATACGGTGAGAGATTGAGAAGTGAAAATTCCTACTGACTTGCAATAAAACTTCATTAAAGAAAATCCAAAAAACCTTTTCTATTAATTTTAATTTTTTTAATTATCCGATGACGTGATCCATTATTGTTTTCATATGTCAATTTAAAATAACGGTATAGAAATATTAAATTCTACCATCTCTAATATGACCAAAAGCTAGGACCAAATCAAAAAAATAACGAATTTCATCCCAGATTTCGAGGGGTGGACGAAAAATAAACTTCCCTCACAAGGCATGGAGCTAAGGGAGCCCCAAAACCCAGCAAGAAATAATTCTGATATGAGTGGATAGTGAGGATATGAGAACTACAAAGAATGATTCATTATTTCCTGGTTTATAATAAAATAAGTTAATTTAGTAATAATAACAATTAAAATATTATATAAATATAATATTTATATAAAAATTATTTTTTCTTAGAGTGCTTCATGTACAATTACATTAGATCTTAGTTTCAAATCTTTGTTGTAATACTGACCTTCCTAGTCTTTTATGTTGTCAAAATTATAGTGAGCTCTAGAGGCTTCTCTCCAAGCTTTTTGAGCATAGGAATAAAATCTTAAATCAATCTAGATAAT
>APFE031178404.1:76334-98892 GCA_000404065.3 Pinus taeda | reverse complement strand
TTGGAAGGGAAAAGCTTGAACGATTCAGAATGATGCTTGGACTCACCAACATCCCTTCATATTAAGGGGGGGAATGTTGACACCTAATCTTCATGATTGGGAATTTTATGTGAATAAATAAATTAGGAATGTGAACAGTCATCGGGAGATGAACTGAACAATCACTCCCTATTGTATATAACAATGAGTTACCTATGGAATAACATACAAATCAGTTGTTTGTTTTGTGGAGTTACTGCCTGGCCTGACAGATTGCATGCACTAGACACATTGGTTTTAGTGTATATGTTTTCTAATTCTATATGATTGTTTTCACTAGATGAATTCATTTTAGTGTAAATGTTGATTTCTAATTATATTTGATTGCACTAGATGTATTGATTTCAATGTAGATGTTGATTTTTTATTATATTTGATTCCTTGCACTAGATACATTGATTTCATTGTAGATGTTGAGTTCTAATTTGATGTCACTGGATGTATGATGGTACATTAACTTTAAAGTGACTGGATTAAAAATGTGATTGATTTTAGTTTAAGTGGAAAAAATTTATTTACAATGTGCATTCGTTTTTGTGTTATAGTAATTCAACCTATTAATATTGGAGAGAAAGAGAGAAAAGGTAAGATATTTATTACAATCGCCCGAGTTAAATATTTCAATGGTTTATTACTTCAATCACACTTTTCATATAATTAATATGAAAATATGAGAAAACTAGCAAGGGTGAAAATAAGATTAGTAGAAGAGAATAGTTGAGATTGATCACAATGAAGACTATTTGTAATTGGCTACATTCTTATTATTCATATTTTGTCCGTTCAACAGTATTATATCTCACAGAATCTCCCCATGATCATTTATGGATCGCAGAGAGTTAGCTAGAAATTCTCATTCCACCTTTGTTATTTATTTATCTTTACAATGCATGCACGAGAGTTATTCAACCATCAACCCTGTTGAATTGCATCTTCGGGGAACCTATGTTCTTCATTTATCTTTAATCCCAAAACCTCAGCGACAAAGGAAATGCTCAACTAGAAGGATCTCAAAATGGATCAGCTACATGGTACTCTAACAACCTGTGAGATGAGAGTAGGAATGTAGAAGTCAAAACCAAAGAAACTGACATTTAGAGTATCAAATAATAGCAAGGAGCACATAGTTCATCAAGACTACTCGAGCAGTGAATCTTATTAGGATTTGGATCAACTAACTAGAAAACTGAAGTGTTGTTATAGTAAATATAAAGGGAAGCTACCCTTTAAATATTTCGACTATGGAAGAGTTGGACATTTTTCCTCCAAATGCACCTACAAAGAAAAGGGTGAAGGAGAAGAATATCTGAAATTTAGAACGTTGTATTTTTCATTTCAGAAGAATAAACCCTAGAAGAAGAAGGGGTTCTATTCCAAAGAAGATAGTTCAAATACGAAATCATACATTGAAGACTCATCATAAAAAGAGTCAAATAGGTATCCTCTTATGGCCCATGAAAATACTCCAAGAACACAGGGTCTTATGGACTCTAAAGAGAAAGAAGAGGAAGGAGTGATACACCTTGAAGGAGAACTCATTAGTGCCCATGTCGAGTTGAAGAAAGAAAGAAAGAAAAAAAGAGCAGCTAACTGAACAGTTGTAGCATGTAGAAGAAGGAATGTATAACTTAGATAATGAGGAGTTTTCATGCCAGAAGGAAAAGCTTGAAGAAGTTACCAAGAGTAAGGATAGTCTGGCTCTTTTGCTAAAAGGAGAACAAGGAAACTATGAAAGATTAGAAGTGGAGAACAAGTAGCTGAAATAGGAGTTGTTCAAATTAAAGAGTGCAACGACCTCAAAAACTTGTAAAGATGATTCTCTGCCTTTGAAGGTTGAGCTGGAGGAATCCATGTGAAAGGAGGAGGTACTTAAAGATATGATTCAACAATGAGAAGAAAGCTACGAGTATCTTGAAGTAGAGGTGGTCTCTCTAAGAACTAACCTTGAGAAAGAAAAGACCTAGAAGGGTCTAAATGAGAGATTTCTGGAAGCGACTAGAAGAATAAATCACATTTTGAGTTGTCAAAGGCCATTAGGAACTAGAAAATGACTAGGGTACGGAAAGGAACAAGAATATTATATCAAGAAGAATAATTAGATAAAATTCAGGTCCGCAGGAGTTGAAGAACCATAGAGTCATAGGAGGTATCATCATGAAAGAGTTCATGAAGAAAAAAGAACATCTGAAGAAAGAGGATATTTTCAATGGAGGATGAGTTGAACAACCAACCGACCAGGGTATTTCTCTGCTAAATCTTACAATGTTTTTAACAATAGGCATGCCTACTAGTTTTACGGTCACTTCTAGAAGTGTCATATATTTGGACACAAAGCTATTGATTGTAGAAGTGCGAAAGTTGAATGAGATGAAAATATTAGGTTTAATACACATCAGACTACTAAGTCTCTAGACTCCTCTTTAAGGAATCAGAATTCCTTCACTCCCCTACAAAGTGAATTTGAATGTTTCAAATGTAATATTTTGAGCACAAAGCCAACGACTGATCTAGGTAGATATTGGTGGTGACCTACCAATTCTAATTGGACCCCCACAATGAGGTCGAGATATAAGGAGTTAGGGCTTGAACTGGTCAAACCTTTGGAATACCAGCCTCACAAATCCCAACGACCTCCCATGGCAGATGAAAATAAAGATGAGGGGGTGGGAGATCCTATAAAAATGTTGCTAGAAGAGGCCCTTAAGTGATAAAGGAATGCGATGATGGAAAACATTGCCCAGATCCTTCAGCGGCTACCCAAGGGCGACACATCTACTTCTAGTAGCCACTTTGGAAGCACCACACCATTTAAGCTACAAGTTAACTTTGACATTCCCATATTTGAGGGTCATATAGATGAAAATGTCATAGATAAATGGTTAAATTTTCTAGAATGGTATTTTTATGTTCATGATTTTTTCTGGCTGGGAAAAGATTACTTTCACTCTTCTCAAAGTCGGCCCCCACTTCAAGGATAGGTGGAAAGCTTACTATGAGCAAAAGGATGAAAACACGTCCTCAATATTTTGAGCCGCACCTAATTAGAATTCATTCTGGGCTACCATCAAGGAGCAGTACTACCCTGTCGAAAGCTATGAGGATCAATACGTAAAGTGGATGACGCTGTGGCAGGTAAGGGACCAATACATGCCGTAGTTCACCAATATTTTGCATGCCCTTCACACAAAGTTTGATATCAAGGATTCAGAGCATCACTTTGTACTCAAATACCATGGCTGCCTGCATAGGTATATCCAGGATGAAATGGAATTCTTCAACATCTCCTCACTTAGTACGGCATACCAATATCCCATCAAGCTCAAGCAAAAGTTGAAACAGAAGAAGAGAGACTTTCTATCTACGAATACAAAGCGAGGGAAAGGTGCCACATTTTCCTACTAAATATGTCATGGTCTAAGTTGAACCGCCTAGTCACAAGGTGCCACATGGTGTCCTATAATTGGGCCAAATGGCACCCTTGGATTGGGCTTTATTTGGCCAATTCAGTCTTGCCACATGAAAAATATAGACTGATCCAAAATATTCCTAATATTTTTCCACATCATTGTATGTACAAATGACAAAAACATCCTTACTGCTGACGTCGATTGCCATGTGGCAGCTTGTGGGTCATGCCTACAAAATTTTTTAGTTGTTATCAAAAACATCAACATGCTATAGCTTTTGAATACGATGTCATATTGAGGTGTAATTCATTCCATTTTATTCATAATGACGAGCTATTCAATTTTAGATATGTTTCACTGAGTTCTTTCGGACTTAAAAAACTAGCCTTTTAGGATCCTCCTAGATAATTCCTCCCCACTAAGGAGATTTTGGTCCTCATAAATAATAAACATGATCTGTAATCTACTATAATCCCTCATCTACACAACAAGTGCTCTAAGAAGCCACACTTCCTTCTCATTCACTTTTGTATTTCAAACCCATATCTGATGAACAAACACCTGTATTCTATGCAAACTTGTATTACAACTTGCAAAATACATGTCCTTTTTATAAGGCCAATCATGACCCAAAAAACCACATACTTTCAAATATTTTATAACACACTCATGGTGAAGTTTACATTATAATCATAATACAACCAATTCCAAGCTATCATCTAAAAGGGCCAAAACTATCACCATGTTGCATTCATTAGTGATGGAAAACACTTCATCACTTTTAAAAACATGTCACGACATGTGATTTACAAAATGTGGCCTTTCTCAACTACTCAAAAATGCTACCCATGTCTTAACCATCTAGGTTAACGAGTTCTCTTCCTATAGCTGGATATCTCATTGAATTGCTTCATTGACACGTTCTTTCTATTCCTTATGATGTCAAAACTCCAGACGGAGCTCCCCACATGTGGCCCTCTGATGTTTGTCAGTTTTGCATTGGCTGCAAAAGTTCTTTCTCCTCCAAAATTTCTTGACTTTCTTTGAATGACTGTATTTGTGTGACTTTGATCAGGAGAGCTCACCTTAGCTCTTCCTTTGGAATTCTCACTATCATTGGAATGTTGTGATGTGTTGTCAACATCTGTCACTAATCATTCATTGGTTATCTTGGAACATTATCTAACCTCCTTTCTCACATAACTAATTCTTTCATAATAGAGAAATTCCTCCACTTTGATGGTATTCATAATGCCCCTCCCATTAATGTCGCGTCCTTTTCATTGATTCCTCACTTTATTCATCAAATTTGAACCCATTCCTATAGTTTGTTTCTCAAAAGTGGTTAAATCATCATCATAAAGAGAATTAAAATTAAAAACTCAATTTTTACCTCAGGTGTCCGCGATCATGGATTTTCACATTGCAACTTTTCCAAGGCCTACTACTTAGATTTTAATTGATGTTGCAAATTTTTTTCTCCTCCTCTGCTTCTTACAGGAGTCTCCTGAGTTCAACATTCTCTACTTAAATTCTTTTGTTGATCTTGTCAAGTTATTGGAGCCATGTAGTGTTCGAGGCTCTTCTCATCTTAAGCACAACATCAACTACAATACTTGTCTCATCACCTGAATCGGAACCAAATTCAATAGGTCCATCACATGTAATCCCAAGAGTTTCAATAATCATCTCATCACTTGATCCATGTCTGAGGTCAATTGGTGCAACACCTACAAATCTAGTAGTTGTGACCATGTCCTCACTTCCGGAATGAGATTCATGGTCCTCTTGCATGGTGGCTATTGTCTTCTGCTTATATTTTCTTCCATTCGACTTTGGCTTTAATTTTAGATGAATTTTATAGCAATTCTCCTCATCATGTGCTTCTTTCTCACAATGAGTATAAGAGGGATTTGCTTCCTTTTCCCTTGTTGTCATTGTGTTCTTTGCATACTTTCCCTGTTCATACTTTCCCTTTCTTTCAAGGTGAATGGCTTTCACACTAGCCGAGTCAAGAATAATGGGTTCAAATAACAATAAAATATGTGAGAGATAATCATGTAAAAACCCAATATACTTCATGCAACATACCTCCATCTAGATAATAATTTTTTTTTAACTTGTATAAAGACAAAGGTTTCTACATACCCTTATAATTGGTAATTAAATCTTACCATTTCTTTCTTAGTTGATACCCATCAATTGAGTATATTATATACTCTCATATATGTTATTGTTAATGTTGCTTGATAAATATATCTTGTGGTTCTAGTATTTTTTACCATGTTACTTACTATTCAATTAACTAGGCATTGGATCATTTGGTAGTTCTAGTTTATTCGCCATTGTCTTCTCCCCTGAAGATGTTGGATGGAAATATTAATCTCCATAATTTCAAATATTTGGGTTCAATCTAGAGTCATGGGAATACGTAATTATTATAAGATCCTTTACTTATTTATACATAGTGACACATACAATGTTTCTCTTACCTTGGTGTCTAGATTAAATTGAATATTACTATGGGTCATAGTCTGCATTGGTGCTATTACCCTCTTCATATATAGTCTCCAAAATGTGTAAGTAAGATTTTTTCTCTAACTCTCTCCCATGCATAAATGCTTGTGAGTTGTTCCATTCACCTTAATATTTAGTGACAAGGGTATGTATGGCAGGGTTTGTTTCCTATAGGTGAATGGTAATATGCCACATATAATAAACCCATGTGACCTTCGCACAACCTACTATACGAGGCACCCATTTATGGTAGGATTGGAGCCATATTCCATCCAACAACAGAAGCGAATCCTCCTCTGTTGCCCTAGTGTGGAGCTCTAAACTTCTAAACTTGTTCCCACAGTTTTGAGCTCAAGTACGATGCCATGATAGGAGTGGGGATGTTAGTAGATGGGTTTGTTTTGAGGTCTTTTTGCCCTCAACCATTGTTCCTTCTCACTTCCACCTGCCACTAGTACGAATACATTTCCTTTAATCTAGTTGTATTTTTCGTTGATGTTTTACCATGCCTATGTCTAGATTTGCAATGAGGCATGTTGATACTAACAGTGTGAATTGTGGTCGTAACATGTCAAGAATTTTTTCTCATTTCTCGTTATAAGTAAAGACCCTATTTCTTGTTACTCTACTTGAAAATACTTCAACGCTAGTTTATTACGGTTTTAGTTATACAAATTTGAGTTTTTGTCCCCTCATGTCGTAAAATTTCTAATCATGGGTCGATGTACAGGATGGGTGATTTAGTCAAGAGATGTTTAGTTTTGTTTGTGTGACATGAGCTATGCTTACCTATATGCTATTATTCATACATTCTTCTACATATCTTCTTGGTCACCCCAAGCATGGTAGGTCGACTGCTCCAATTTCCAAAATTTCATGCACTTGCTATGAAACCTCGGTGTTCCAGCGAAACTTGATTTTTTTATGGATTATCTTTGTTATATATTCCATTATGGTTGCCATTCTTGAAAGAAGGGTTCTAACTAAATGGTTTGACTGTTGCAGGTAATTTCGATACCTGTAGGCTTATGGTTTTTTTTAATGACCAAGTGATGGTTAGAGTTTGGTCTCTCACCTCCTAACTTATTCTACCCACACCCAGGTCAGTTCCATTGCATAACTTCTTCTTTTTAGAGGTGTCATTTAAGAATAAAAGAGATAATTGTTTCTCTTCTTTCTCAATTTATATTTCTCTTGTTAATGGTTGTTGCTAGATTTTCCAGTGTGGCCACAGATGTAGGAACTGGAATACTCTATTGTTGTTATTTTTTCATTCAACAGTTGTATGTAGACAGATATGTAGGAGAGGGTATAACATCTAGCTATTTAATGAGCTCGGCAAAAGATTTCCCTATTGGAAATTTTTCTATTAATTATTTTCTTCGAACAAAATGTATTTCAAGTTTTCCTCATAGGGATTATATACTTCCTTGTTCGATGAGTTATATAAATTTCCTTTGTTTGCTAGTTCTCTTTTCTTTTAATTCTATCTAATTTTCATATATGATGATTAAGTATGGTTTTCGTATGTATCTATTCCATATTTGGTTGGAGAATGGTTTTATTTTCTTTCCTCTTATTCATTGTAGTTTCACATAATATGTGGTTTGTAACATGTTTGTTTTCCCTTTTCTTTCTTTTATGTGTATACGCTATTCTACAATTGATTTACAAACTCGTTGATGTATGTTGAATAATTATGTGGGAAAGTCCCGTTCTAGTCAATTTGTAAATACTTTAAGGGATTTATGTCCGTGTAAACATTATTGAATTTCCCCTTCTTAGCGAGTTCTATTCTATGGTTTAATCATGCTTCTGGTAATTTCCTTTTTCCAAATCCATGTTCTAGTGTAGTATTAATTCTTTTGAGACTTGTAAATTACATTCTTTTCCTCACGTGCATTCGAGAGGAACTACTAGAAGTAGGTTTCATATATTGTAATACCTCACTTAATGATTCCAAAGATGACATAACTTAATATTTCTTTTTCACTCCCACTTTGAAATTAGAATTACCTCTCTATCATTCCTTGGATTTTGGATTACGTTGTAGCTAATCTCCTCCTTTTGTAAGCTTGGGGAGGGAATCTAGACTTTGACTATATCAGTCGATTATGTAGAGTACACCACTAAATACTATAAGTATCAACGAGTATAGCTATTTCATTTACCATGGTTCACAAAGTTTTGCTCAATTCGTATTTCCTATTGATTTCTCATCATAACATATAATTTAATGATTACTTCATTTAATCAACGTATCTTTTCAATTCAAAGGGAAATTTTATGTACTCTTGACTATAAAATCAATTCACCCATGCACATAAAAGTAACCATTTACTCAATAGAGATTTGAGTTAACATTCCCTAATATAACACAAAAGCACTATATTTGATTCCAGCACTAGTAGAGTTTCCTTCATACATTATTGCACATATATTATTTTCCTAGATCAAGCATTTCATATAACACATTCGTGAACAGTTAAATATCCATAGATTCATATTGTAATTGCTATTTTGTGATTCGTGTGAATAATCATGACTATTTGGCCACCTCACCTATACAGGTGAAATAATTCCAATAGTCAATACAATATACAAATATAAATCTACAACTAACGAGTAACATCAATAGAAATTGCGTGCTTAGGGAATAATATAACATAGGAGTACCCACATAAATGACACAATGAAAATTTTCCTATAGCCATAATTTTAACATGAACCTATAATTATAACTATATTTATAAACTGGGGTTGCACTGGAATGAGTGACCTTCCTCCCGAATTTGAACTGAATCCTGCAGTTCCCCCTGAGGAAAGATGTGCTTTCTAGGGATTCAAAAAATCCATCCCTTGATAATATATTTCTTATACATTTCTTCCATATCATATTTTTCCTTAGTGATGTCCCGCTTTCATGGCTCTGCCAACCCATACGTGCTAAGGGGTCCTTTTTTTTTCTTTAAACCCCACTTTTCTCTCTAGCAATGCTTTATTCCATCTATACATAGCATCTTTCTCTAGTTAAGTGATTTATTGGATATCTCTATCGTATCCCATTAAATCTTATCTATTGCATCCTAGAGATTTTTAGGAAGTATTATTATGGAAGATTTTATTTTGATCTCATCTATAAATGAGATTTGCCAAGTTTTTCACAAGAATCTCTTCACTCCAGTGTCTCATTCCCAAGTAGTCCCAATATATTTATTTATTAATAAATAATTTATTTATTACATCATAATACTTTACTGTTCACATTGTATTTTAACCAACATGGCTTTCTTGGCATCCACTCTAATAATTCAATCTACATATAGTAAGACATTACATAACAAAAAACATAGGCATATTACACTTCATTAGGGTATCAAGTAAATCTAAGGGAATGCCCAATGTAAATCTTTCTTTCTAAATTCTTCTATGAAGATTTGAACATCTTGTCCTATATCTTGTTTCAAAGGTTGAAATTCTATCATGGCTTTATGTCAATATGCTAATGGATATTATTAACCATAACATACTATGGGAGAATATTGTTTGGCCTCTAACTTGTCACTATTTTATTAATGAAACCGTCCATTTTCATATCATTCTGCTCACCCATTGCCATAATTATTAACCATATTTCGTCATAAGTGCACCAAAATCCCTTATGCATGTTTACATACTTTATTATTATTATTTCTTTAATTTTTAATGAATTAAGAAGAATTTTGCATGGTTTTACTAAGGACAGTTTTCCCAATTTAGGATTTTGCAGCTCAAGTCAATTAACGTGGCTATCTCCATGGTTAAGGTAGTATCACCAATCTAGAAAGAAATTCATCACATGGATTTGGTTCTTAGAAGCTCCAACAGGGATTTGTGTTGGTCAAAGCCAACCCTTCTTGCACTTCTGAACCTGTAGCAAGAAATCAAAATAAAAGCGCAACATTTTTGGTAATTTCACTGTCAATGCCTAGTCACAAAGGAGATTGGAACACATTGATCTTTAGCAAATTTATGGCAACGATATAAGTGTAATCATATGTGGACTCATCCTTGATCTTAAAATCATTGAAAATATATTTGGTTTTATTTTCAAATTGATTTACTTACATCTCATGGACTGAATTCATGCAAAGAAATTCTGAGTTTCCTTTTGCGTCAAAACTCTATAAATTTTAGTCCCTTTGATGAGCAGTGGAATCATATATCAATGATGGATCTTAAATTTTAATTTTTGCTATTGTTTGTAGAAGAAAAAACTTCATTCTTTTTTTAGCAAATGTAACCTCTAATATGGCACAACTCGGAATACAATTGGTGATTTAAATCAAGTGATAGGAGTTTGTAATTCCTCACACTCACTAGGAGGTCACCCTATGGAGTTTTGAAATAGCATAGTTGTCATTTTAATTTCATTCTTTTAGTATTTTCTTTGATTTAATTTTCAATCTCCTTAGATGTTTCAATTATCCATTTTCAATGTAGTTTTCTTACTTTCTTTTTGTTTGTTATAGGTTGAGTGCTAAATATAAACTTGAAACTCCAAAAACACTTTCCTTGAAATATTTTCCAAGAATTCATTTAATTTTCATGATTTTTCTAATCATCCTTTTGATCGCTATGGCTGACTTTCGATATAATATACACATTAGTAGAATACACATTGATTAATATAATAGATTTCAATTTTTTTTTAGTATAATAGATTTTAATGTCTCCTCTAATTAGAATATATCTTGAAGTTTTTGTAGTATATTTTTCTTTAAAAGTTCATTTAAATTTAGAAGTTTTGAGTTTGCGTTCATTGTCCTTTTAATATAGAACATGAACATATGCTTATAAAAACTTAGTCATAAATAGGTTTTAATACCCATGTCAAATTAGATTATTTTCTTTGAATTCATAGTACATATCCTAGCACATATACTGCATGTATACTTTGGATGTTCATGAACCTTGGATTTTGACAATTAATGAAAAGTAATTTAAGCGTCAATTAAATTACCAAACATTTTAGTGTTGTCTCTGGGGAAGTATACATATGCGTTAGCTTTCAATTACATCTCATTGATAGTTGCAGCCATTTAGTTGCATAAGATTAATTTCATTTTAGTACATCCTAGAGGTAAATTTATTAATAAATAAATAAAAAAAGAAAAATTCAAAAAGACTTCAATCACCTACTACCCCCACTAAATCACATGGTGTAGTAAGAGCCACATCATCTTCCACATAATGAATTCATATTTTTGGAGGTAGAAGAATATGTGAAAAAAAGAGGTTGAAGAAATGGATGGGGATTATGGAAATGAGGAAGATCCTTTTGGATTTCCCATTCAAGAAGCTAATGTCAACATTCATATGAGGAAAATCCCTCCATAAGTACTTCCTAACTTGAAAGGTATGAGATCAGAAGAGCGAGAAACTCGTAGGTTTTAACCCCATACAAAAATTACTTGAATACGAATTCTAAAAACAAGAAATAAACAATGGTGAGTGCATAAACATATATATACATGCTGAAGCACCCATAAACCCTAATCCATTAACTCTGGATTAGAACATAATCATAGGACACTTGACTAGATCTATAAAATACCATGAGCAAAAAACCATCATGCCCAAAAACCATCTTCAAAAACCATGTACAAAACCATACATAGCTTCACCCACTTAATATAGGATCCAAAAACATCTTTGCCATGGTGCTATCATAGACCACATAGAGGGGGGCTACAGTCTCCCTCAAACCCCTTGATAGGCAGAGCTTCCTCCCCCCTACTGTGCCTCACGAAACAAACAGGGGGGGCCCTCGGGCACCCTGTGCCCCCCTGTGCGTGGAGCTCGTCGTGGAGAGAATATAACACACATTGAACATTCTCCTACTTGTTGCTTTCTTTCCACAAGGGGCCACATGATAGCTTAGTCATTGTTCCAGCCCTGAAATGTCCACTATTTCTCTACACCAAGATAATTTCTCAGTGCTCACAGACTTTGTCAATGCATCTCCAGTATTCTTCAAAATGTCCACCTTTTTGAGCAACACCTTTTTGTCCTCAACCATATCCCTTACAAATTGATACCAAACATCAATGTGCTTCGTATTTGAATGATAACAAGGGTTCTTTTCCAAGAAAATTATAGTTTGGCTATCACAGTCTATCATTATAGCTCACTCTATTGACCCCCTACTTGAACACAATCTCTGCAACCAAACTGCTTCCTTGCTTACATGAGTGGCTACCATGTATTTTGCCTCTGTAGTTGAAAGTGCCAATATAAAATGTCTTTTGCTCATCCAATTGACTGCACCTCAAAATAGGTTAAACACATACCCACTAGTAGATATTCTCTAATCCAGATCTCTAGCCCATTCTACATCATCAGAGCCATGAATGTCCAAAAATCTATCCAATCCTAGTCTTCCTTTGTAGCACAAACAATAATCACTAGTGCTACACAAATACCTGAAAACCCACTTCACTATTGTCAAATGTTCCTTCCCTTGTTTTGACACAAACCTACTCAATACTTCCACTGCATGTGCAATGTATGGTCTAGTATAGACCATTACATATATTAGGCTACCGAGTGCACTTGCGTATGGAATATGGAACACGCTCTCTTCCTATTCTTGTGTTTTGGGACACTGTTCAGCAGATAACTTTACACCGACAAGAATAAGAACCTTCCATGCCCAAAATATAGTTTTCATTACCAAGATCTTTGATGTTGAATTTGGAGGATAATTGGGTCTAAAATTCTCGGACAGTTTCTTTATTATTTCCAATCACCAACATATCATCCACATACAAGAACAAATAAATAACAAGGTCACCTACTAATTTAAAATACACATATTGGTGTTCTTTTCTTCTGGTGAAGCCAAGTCCTTGTATATATGTATCAAAGTTCTGATACCACATCCTTGGTGACTGTTTCAACCCATACAATGACCTTTTTATCCTACATCCCATTCTTTCCTCCCTTCACCACAAAGCCTTCAGGTTCCTTCATGTAGATCTCTTCTTCCAAATCCCCATGAAGAAATGTTGTCTTCACATCCATCTATTCTACCTCAAAATCAAAAGCAACAACAACAGATAAAAGTAATCTAATAGAAGCTACCTTTGTAATAGGAGAAAAAATATCACAAAAATCTATTCTCAACACCTAGGAATAACATTTTTCTTCCAACCGAGCTTTGTATTTCTCCACCTTGCCTTTTGCATCCATCTTCTTCTTAAACACCCATTTGTTTGCAATGGGTTTCCTTCTATTTGGAAGCTCTACTAGATCCCAAGCCTCAATTTTTTGCAAACATTCCATTTCATCAACCATGGCCTCTTTCCATAGTTTTCCATCCTCTTAGTCTACCGCTTCCTTGACAGTTTGGGGATCATCATCAGTAATAGATAAAGCAAAATTTGAATAGAAGATAGCTGGACTATACCATTCTAGTTGCCTCACAACTAGAGCTCCTGGCTCTTCATCTTCTGATTCCTCTTCTGCTGTAGAGTTTGATTCGTCCTCCTTTATCTCAAACTCTATCTTCTCAGGTTCCTTTGGTAGGACTTCATGTTTAATAACATCTTTCACCTCTCTAAACAACACATCATGGTTGTACACAACCTTCCTTAGTTCTCGTTTCCAAATCTTATGGCCTTTTAAACCATCCTTATAACCAATAAAGATGCACATCTCAGATTTACAATCCAACTTAGTTATTTTCTCCTTTAGAGCATGCACATATGCATCACAACCAAATACCCTCAGATGTGAAAGAGGGGGTTTCTTACTTGTCCATACCTCCTGTGGAGTTTTATCCTCCAATGTTTTAGAAGGTGATATATTGACTAGGTAACATGCAGTATCTACTCCCTCTACCCATAATTCTTGTCCTAACCCGACACCACTGAGCATGCTTCTTTCCTTTTCCATGAACGTCGTATTAATTATTTATGCAACTGCATTTGTCTGAGGTGTGTATGGATTATTCTTATTTCATCCTATACCACACTTTTTACAAAACTATTCTAATTCCTTCTTACAAATCTCTCCACCGTTATCTGTCCTCAACACCTTTATCTTCTACTCTTTCTGGTTTTCCACCAAAGCCTTAAATTCTTTAAACTTGTTGAAGACATCAGATTACTTCCTAAAGAAATATATCCATGTATTCCTTAAGAAGTCATCTATAAATGATACATAGTTCATAGATTTACCCAATGATGGAACCAACACAAGTCCAAACACATCATTGTGCACAAGCTCTAATATTTGTTTCTCCCTCTTAGCATGAGAGAGAAAACACACCCGATTTTGCTTCCTATATACACAATTTTCGTAGAAATCAAAATCTAGAGAAACATTAGACATACCTTGTATCATAACATTACCATTAAGTATTCGAAGGCCCTTCTCTCCAATATGGCCAAGCCTTTCATGCCATAGCATGGTATTTTCTCCAAAGACCACTAGATTTTCTGCTCCACTTTTAGGAGCAACATAACTGTTGCACCCATCAATAAAAGTGCTACCCTAAAGTTTGTATAGAGTTCCAATCTGAATTCCTCACATCAATACCAGTGCTCTTTGAACCATCTAGTAGGTATCTTTCTCAAACAATCTTTTTACATCTTCTTCATCCAGTTTGCTTACAGAAATCATATTTCTAGCCAATCCAAGAATATGCAAAACATCAGGAAGTGTTTTAATCCTTCCACCTTGCAACTTCAACACGAATTTTCTTCGACCGATGATTCTAGCCTTCTTATAATCCCCTAAGAATACATCACCACTACCATATTTATCATACTAATAGAACCACTCCCTGTGGGGAGTGAAGTGAAAGGATGCACCAGAGTCAATCAACCATGACTCATGATCTACATCCGTACTTGAAGAAGAAGCCAAGTACACATCCCCACCTTCATCTGAGGTGGTTTTTGTCTCTATAGAATTACCATCATCAGACCCCTTTGCTTTCTAAGGAGATTTAGACCTATAGTTGTTTTTGAAGTGCCCTTCCTTTCTACATTTCCAGCACACCTTTACAAGTTTTCCTAGAGATTTAGATCTCCCGCTTGAGGATTTGTTTTTATTTATATTTTGGGACCATCCTCGTATAGACAAGGCATCATCATTTTGGCCCTCCATATTTTTCCATGTCATCTCCTCCGATAATAAGGATAAGAGTATTTCATCAAAATGCAAGGTAGTCACATTGCTACATATTGCAACAAGCAAGAAATCCCATGAATCTGGTAGAGAACACAGCAAACCGATGCACTTATCTTCATCTAAAATCTTTATATCAACATATAACAACTAGCTTACCCTAGTATTAAAGATGATAAGATGCTTTGTCACTGGGTCTCCGTCCTTCATCCTCAAGTTATAGATCTTTTTCTGTACGACCAATTTATTCACCATATACTTAAATTTGTACAAAGTCCCTAACCTTTACCAAAAATCCTTCACCAAAGCATCCCCTAATCCATTCAAAAATACTGAATATGAGATACACAATAGTATTGTGCTCTTTGCCTTCCGATCCTAATTTGCCTAGTCTTTAGCTCACATTGTCATTGTTTTAGTACCCAGATCTACCATGACCCACTGATCTTTATCCACTAGCAGATCCTTCATCTTCAGTTTCCACAACTCAAAACTCTAACAATTAAATATCTCGATCTCTATCTTTCGACTGATTTTCATCTTCTTTCACCACAAGAATCAATCCCGTAGATCCCCCACTGAACAGGGTCTACCATAGGGCCGATAAAAACCCCTCAGTAGCAAAGGAGTCCCCTTGAAGCCAAAAAAACTCTGATACCAAATGGATGTTTTAACCCCACACAAAAATTACCTGCATACGAAATCTAAAAACAAAAGATAAACAATAGTGAGATTATAGAATATTAAACATATATACACAAAGATTTTCCCCTAGATCGCAAAATCAGGACAACTATATTGATTTTTCATTATATTCCTTTCAATGTTACAATACATATATATAAATGTTGAGGCATCGATAAAATGTAACCCACTAACCCTAGATTTTAACAGAACGATAGTTCCTGCGATCAAATCTGCAAAATACCATGCAAAAGAAACATCATGCCCAAAAACCATGAGAAAAAACCATGCACAAAACTATAGGTACGTTTACCCACCTAATATAGATTTGCATGTGGGGCTAGTCGTGGAAATAATATAACACACACCCAACAAAACCTTTCTTTTTGAATTTGAAACAATTTGTAGATATTATCGCTAGTCATTACACAGTCAAAAATTGAATTTGTTTCTAGAAAGGTTGAACTATAAATCTCTTAAATCATTCATGAATTTACGAACAAATTCTATAAGTACATGGAATGCTATGAAAAGAGTATTTTTGGAAAAAATATAGAGATTATTGCATACAGAATGACCTTAGAAATGAAGTCCCTAAGATGAACCAAAAAAAGGATGAACACCTAGAAGATTTAGTGGAGATATTTACCAATAATGTCAAAATATCTAAATTGTATGATTTAGGATTTGACACATTGAAAACTCTCCTACTAAAATCTATGAGGGATGAATGAATGGATTTACTTTCTTAATATGGTGGGAAAAGTATATGTCTCTCTCTCAATTGTCATTTCAAGATATTTGTGAACTATGCAAGAACATATGAAGAAGAAAATAAAAGTATGGAAGATCCCGTCAAGATCCAGTTATGGCAAGAGTAAGTAAATCAACATCAAGATTGGTAATTCAAACTAAACTTAACACATTTCTAGACAATCTTGGTAATTTGAATAAAAAAACTAATATTCTAAGAATGAAAAACAAGAAAAAATTTGGGAATGTTGCTTCGTTTATATTTTTTCCTAAATGTAGAAAGAAACATGCTTTGCACGAATTTCCACTTGATATAATTAAAATTTGTAAAATCTTTGCAGGATCACATACTACTAAATATTTCCCATCATTACGAGGGTTAAACTTATCTTACCAAGGAGCAAATCAAACACAAGAATAATCGTGTTATGTAGCTCCAATAAGAGTATGCAAACCTCATCAACTCAGTATGATGAAAGATCTTAATTGATGATTTCAGGGTTATGAAAAATAGTCTCAAAGCAATTGGCAAACACTGCTGCCTTCGAAACCTTGGCCATCTCAATCTCAACCTTGAAATTAATCTTGGTGACAAGGTTGGAAAGAGACTTATAGAGGAATCCCACCATATCCTCAATATTTTCCTCACTATCCTCCATACCAATATCAATGTTATCCATAACATTCACCTCCACCAAAACGTTAGTTTCACCCTCAGTTGACCTCAATTCAACCTTTCAGATTACCACCCATACAAGCACCCCAAAGATCCCTTCCCACTCCACTACCTGAACAACTATTTTAGATTCCCAACAATAAAATACCTTAATCCACTCTACAATGCTGAGGTATTGAAAAATGATTCTCCAGCTATCATTGAAGAAGAACATACAAAAGAAGAAGATTTATATGAGGTCGAAGAATATTGGATGCCTGTTGATGAAGAGCAGTTGTTGGAACCCGAGATTGAAGAGTTCACATCTCTGAAGACTTGCATGACATGATATCAGGAAGCCAAGGAATATAAGATTACTTTAAATCATTGTTCAAGACAATCATTGGAACCCATTACTCAATTCTTCAATATTTTTCAACACCATCTCAATTAAGGCAGTTGGTCTCTCATATTATGGTATATATCAAAGCATATATTTTAAACATGCATATGATTTTATCTATTATCTCGTTATGCACATGGTTCTACTAGAAGTATTCATATACTTGAACGAGATTTGTTTTTCAAGTTTAATAGGATATTAAAAAAAATGTAAATAGAAAAATAAGTCCTATTGTAAACACTATTTTACTAGTGCAATTGGACATGAGCTTTGCTTGAAAACCTCGCAACTAGGAAGCACATTTAACATAAGTTCTACAATGTCATGATGGTTTCAATATTTCATTATGGTTCTCTAAATTATTTTTTCTATGCTCGAGTTAGTTGATATTGGATTCCTCAAGGCCCACCTTCCAAAGGATCTTGTCCCATCAACTTAAACACCTTATCTGGGACAAAGATCATAGATTGCTTGGAGTGCCTCGGAACTTGCATACATCAATGGCAAACATCCTCACTAAAAACAATGGGAATACAATAATTTCCATTGATTATCACATCTTGTAGGTGACTCCACTTTAACACATTCATTCATCCCTATCCAGATGCACTTAGGTACCTTCACACTAACTTACATTATCTGTGAGTTGTCAGGCATTGGTTAACAATTTTCATTATTGATCGATAATCCAATGATTTCTTTCCATGCTCAACTTCGACACATTCATTCACATGGTAAAAATTGTACCATGCATTTTAGTTTTAATGAAGACTATATGGTTTGTTGGAATCAACAACAATTTTCAACAATTTGTTTTTTTGCTTGTTGTAGCAGAATGATGGCACCACTAAAATTTCTCTTCATTCATTTCATTTTCAAGAAAATCGATAAAATTGGGTCTATTTCAATCAATATGCATTATGTTTGCTGGTTTCTACATCCGCATACATCACACAATCCAAATTAGAAGATTATACTAGGAGAAAACAAATTTCGAAGAGATTGACATTTTCTACAATATCTACGGAAAATTGCACTATCTGCATCTATTGTTCTAGCAACTTGTTTTTTTAACTGTAGAAGTTGTTCTTCGCTAGTTTTAGCACAAATATTGAAAAGGGTTGGAGCAATTTTTTTTTTTTGAGATATTAGGTTTTCTCAAAGTATGATAAATTGAGTAAGACATGGGAAAAACTTAAAAAAGTTGTATTTTTCTTTGACATTTCAATGAGGTTTTTAAGGTAGATTTTCACTTTTCACCATTGTGCACACACAGAAAACATTTAGTAGTTCCTCACAACGTCTTTTCTTCATCAAAATGGGACTTTGAAGGCATGTGGCAGTAAAAAGGTAAAAATACACCATTTCCCTTTTGAAGCACTCAATTTGACCTTCAAAAGTAAGTTTGTCACATATGTTTTTGTTGCAACATTGGATAGTGTGATGGGTGAAATAGGAAGAAATCGATTTGATCATAACTTGCAAACCATACATCCATTGGTCTTAAATTTTTTTAAGGTAAATGAATCATGGTATGGTTAATATGTACACAACATTTCAAGAAATTCTAATGTGTATTTTTCAAGAAATGGGCCACCATCATATAAAACCATTTATCTTTTTCCTAGAGATATGTGCACCCATTGGCTTAGATTTTTCGTGGGATGATGCATAATATTAATGGTAGTAGTCTCCAAAAAATTGAAGAGAATCTGAATTACCATTTTAGAGAAATTTGAAAAACAAGTCTGCTACATGAAAAAGATACATTCTGTGGAACAAGTTAAAAGTGATGGCCAATGCATCATGGACGAGAGTAACTGAGCCAAATCAACACCAAATCAATCATAATATTATGTTATCTTCTCCAATTCTAAGAGTTAAACTTGGGGTAAAAATAGCTTCAAAATTTTTAGTTTGTTAAAAATCTTGGAAATTGTAATAAGAAAACTATTGTAAAACACGTGATCTATGTATTTCACCGTATCATATCCACATTCTTAAACCAATTTATTAATCCTTCATTCTTATTCTAGTTTGCATGCATAATCAATCCCAAATAATTATTTCGAGCTCTCATCCCTTATTGGATACTCTACAAAACTTGATATGGTTGAACCCCATACTATGATTGCATAATATTTTCCTTCATGTTACACTAAAATTTGTCACCATGACTATCTACAGTTAGTATGGCTCCATCAACAGTCATATTATCCCCCTTGGTAAGCCTTATACCTCTTCTCTCCATGTCAAACTTCAAGAAAGAGAGAAAGTCATCAAAAAACATGTTTATCTCTGGGTACGCAGGTTCTCTCTACCTTACGTGCATGTATGCATCCCAAGCTCATAATACCTACGTACTTGTACGCTCTGTAAGTCAAGGGATGGATGCGTACTCCTGTAAAGGTCAAAAGACACGAGTTTCATCTTAAAAAAGTTACTTGTGGTCATTTCTAGAGCATTCTAGAAGATTGTTTGACGTGTATTGAGCGCCTCCAGATGGTTCATGCATCCCTATGAAAGAGGAACTTATCCCATCAAGAGAGGAGCTACCCCATCCAAAAGAGGGGCTTATCCCATTAATGTTGGACCTGATTAACTTCCTCTAGAACATTATAAATACAGGCATTGGGCCAGAGGAGGGGAGGTTGAAAGCTGAACATTCCAAAGGGTAGATGCTGCTGGAATTAGGACTTCCTTGTAGAAGCTTGTGAGGAGAGATTCCCATCCTTTCTTGTTTCATTTGGAAGTGGGTGAGCTTATCAAAGTAAAGGAAAACTCTTGCTGACCCTGGGAGGAACTTGCACAACACCAAGGCTCAGGTTGTAATGGTTTCTTTTGTTTCCTATTAATACAAATAAGTCCATTCTTCTCAACAATTTGTTATTAATGAGTTGTTTCATATACTCCTTGGTCTATATGTTGAATATGTTTTATTTTATGGGATATTCAAGTGCTATGTAATCGTTTGATTATTAGTGAATGCAGGTTTCGAAGTGAAGGAGGAGCTCATCTGGATCGACGAGGCTAGACTACTACAACAACGTTGGACTACAGGTAGGATCTAAAACACTTGATTTCTCGTGTGATAAATGCATGTTTAGAGAAGGATTGCTCTTAATTGTCTTGTTTGTCACTAGAAAGTCTTACGCTTCTAGGGAGGTTGGTTTTGTCCGCAAGATTAACTCTTTCCGCATGACAAATTGGCAAATCTGCTGGGGAACTCCATTGATGTGATTGATTTTTCCTTTGAGTGACACTTTGATTTCAAAAGAGTCATTTCTTTTTTGGTTTTTGGTTGTTTGACTATGTATTTGGGTGGGCTAGCTTAGAGTTAAGTAAGATTTTAGTTTTTCTTAATTTTTCAGTAGTACGCACCCTCTGAGTTAGGCACAGTGCATACTTGTACGCACTGCAGCTTTGTACACAGAGCGTGCATGCACCTGTGCAAATAGGCTGCCTGCGTACACTGTCAAAAATTGAGAAAATTTCCATTTTTTCCATTTTTTCCTTTAGGTTTTGTCTTTCATTTTTTTTTACTGCCCAGATCCACTGGTTACCTGTCAGAGATCTTCACCTGAACTTGTTTCGTTAGCGTCAAGAGTTTTACTGAAATTCATAGAAGTTCTAGCATTAGGGTTTGATTTTTTCATTGGTCCTATAGTGACTTTAACTTTAGAAGTTGTGAAACCTTGGATCTCTCTGGTTTTGTCATTCTGCTTAGGAGTCAGACCTGTCATAAAGTCTCCCTGTGTGAGCAACCTACCTTTGTGTTGTCTCTTTGTGGAATTTCGAAGTAGCTTGTTGATTGAAGTTGTGAATTTCATTCTTAAGAAAAAGAACAAAAGAGTTTGATTTTTGTTTTTTGATTGGTTTATGATTCTGCATGAACTGGTCCTTGGTTTGATTGTTACCGAGTAAAACAACCTAGAATCATCTTAGTAGGCTTTTGCCTCTCTAGATTTGCTTTTAGGTAAATTTCCTTTTGATTTGTTTTTGAGTGAGTTTTTCATAGATTTTTATAGATTTTGAAATTGCTTTTGTTAAAATAGTTTTATATGATTTATTAAATAGGAATATGATTTATTAAATAGGAAAAATACAAACACATCTCCTTTGCGAAGTTTGTTTTAAGTAGCATTTGAAGTTTTTGAAAGAGAAAAGGAATTTTTCATGCAAGTAATGAGTGGTCATGTGTCGTATGCTTGGAAAAGATAAGGAGATTGTTTCTTTGATTGTCTGTTAAGAAAGTTGCTTTTATCAAAAGTTTGCATTCTCCAACTCTCTTAGCTAGGGAATTCATTGAAAAAGAAAAGTAGTGTAAATCATCCTAGGTGCATCTTTTTAGTGGATTTGAGTCGAGTCTACACACCATCAGTTTCATCTCCACTACCTTTTGTCTTAAAGAAAAGCCATAAAATCAATGCTTAAAGTAAAATCAACTTAGAAATTTTTCTTTTACTAGGGCTCTGAAGCACCAATATAGATCAGGCTAGTGTCTTGGAGTAGGAGAGTAATTAACTCTCCAAGACTACAAAACCAAACAAGTAGCTTATCTTGTGATAGGATAAATCCAGCTGTTGCATTTATACTCTGGGAAAGCTCCTCTTAAAGGAGAAGCACGAGCTCGTGTCCGAACCAGTGAGGGGATCAATCCTCCCTCGTTGGGAACGACGCAAGACACGCACGTATTACAAACGGTAAACCTCAGATTATTGTTGAGGAGCCAGGGGATCACTTATCGGTAAACCTTGGATTGACCATTGTCAAGGAGCCGGTAAGGGGATTGAGCTTGTTACTCTGCCCTTGCGTGCTGTCGGAGTGTAGACTGTTCCCCTAGGTATATTTGTTGCTGTTGCTGACCTTAGTGGCCATAATCTTAGGATTCTACCCAAGGTGACGGTGGCGGGAAGATCCCAC
>APFE031178404.1:34410-57738 GCA_000404065.3 Pinus taeda | reverse complement strand
CAGAATTACACAAAGCCTTAGATCTCACAGCTAACCAACTCTCAGTACAATCCTCTTGAATTCTCAGAGGCAAACAAATCTTCTCACAAGCCTACTACTCTACCCTCCAAGGTCCTATTTCCTTGTGCAGTTTTGCGTGGGTGATCCTCCTATTACCAAGTATAACACTGATCACTCACACTAATCTCACACCCTGTAAAACTGCACAATCCTCAAGGAGCCTTACCTTGACTGCATGGATCAGTTTCCTTTATAAGAGAAAACATGCAATTGATAGTACATTTTCCTTAACATTTAGCTCAACTAGGTCTTTCTCAAAATAGACATGCATGAGTTTTTGATGATGGAATATTCACTTATCTGGAGTACACTAGTTGAGTGCATGCATGCATCAACTAACTGATAACTCACAATTAGTTCCTCAAACAGTTTGGAACTAATTTAACTAGACTTAACTCGGTAAACTGAGCTAACTAATTACAACTCAAAATATAACTCAATCTTATCTCCTTAATTAAGTGATAATCTCCTTAATTTAAGGGATAACTATTGCATGACTTCACAAAGACTTCTAGCTTGAATTTATCCAAGTAATTAATCCATAATGAATTAATTAATTATTTTTTAGGCAGCTGTTGAGACTAAATTAAAATTTTAATTCTCAATTTTAATTCAAGGACAGATTAAAATTAGAATATTCTGGATTCTATTTTTATCATTTCTTGTTGCTATTTTCAACACTCCCTCTCAACAAGAAAGGAATTCAACTCGATCCCGATCCTGAACCTTTGGAATGTTCTTCATGCAACACTTTTCTCTAGTGTTGTTACACCAACAACTCCATAAGCAAAAAAACATCCAACCTGAATCAGTATGATGCATCTATCATCAAAGTCTCTGACTGTTATTGCCTCTGTCAACTGAAAACTCTGCACTTCTGCAGACTCGGCCTTTCTACACTGCTGTTGATCCTTCCTTACACTCTTCAGTATCTAACTGCTCTAGCCTCTATCACTTTGATCTCTGACTGCATCAATCCCACTGATTCCTTCCACTACTATGTACTTTGGGCTCCCGTAGCAAGGTACAATCCATGAGATAAAACCTCTCAAAGGACCTTGCCCAGTTTTAGCCTTCTTGGGACTATTACTTCACATTGCCCCACCACACACCTAGAGGTATGGCTGCATGTGATTCGTCTGCCCACTTCTCCAATTGTGGCTCCTCCGCAATTGTCCGAGACTTCTTCTGGGACTGCATGTTGAGAGGTAATTTACTCTCCCCCTCAACCAACAAGTCTCTATCATTTTCCTTGCTCCTCAAGGCTTTGCATGCATCTTGAACCTCAAGACCATACAGGTTCTTAACTCATGAACCGATCTATTTCACCGATCTCATGGTGATGTGTCTAAGGAAATCCTTTCCCTTACTAAATACAACATCGTATCCTTTGTCCTCCAACATTGCGACCGATACCAAGTTCTTCTTTACTCCAAGCACATACTTAACATCTGTCAAGGTGATAGGAGCTCCAGGCTCCCTCTAAAAAGAAACCGTGCCCACTCCTAAAACACTAAACCTTTCGTCGTCACCCATTTCTATGCGCATATTGAGGTCTTTCTCCTCCAAGGTATTGAATAAACTTTTATCGCCAGTCATGTGGAATGAGGCTCCACTGTCAAGATACCAACCACAACCCATCATCGATGACACCATGCATGCAATGAGGGTGAGGTCCATTTCAAATTGAGAGGCTAATGCCTCACTTTCTGATCCATCTGAGGATCCCTTCTTTGATTTCCTCGATGGGAAATTAGTCGCATAATGTCCCATCTCATTTTTTTTTTGTATGATATGAATTCAATTTTCACCTGCAACCCCGAAATTCAAACTTCGAATTCTCTTCTCTGTATACTGCTCACAACTCCGATAAACTAGGCTTCGATACCATGTAGAATTTCCTACAAATTCTCTACAAATATACCTCTGAGATCTATGTAGAAAATCTGAGTGTAGATTAACTTGATAATGCAATATACCAAAGAAAAATACTATAATCTACTTCTACTATCAAACTTGCAGAAGCTTAAATATCGAGCTGAATCAAAGATGAACACATATAACCATAAGAAGAAGAATCATACAAGGTGGAAATATCTCAAAATTACACAAAGCCTTAGCTCTCACAGCTAACCAGCTCTCAATACAATCCTCTTGGATGCTCATAGGCAAACAAAGCTTCTCACAAGCCTTCTCCTCTGCCCTCCAAGCTCCTATTTCCTTGCGTAGTTTCTCCTGGGTGATCCTCCTGTTACCAAGTGTAACACTGATCACTCAAACTGATCTCACACCCTGTAAAACTGCACAATCCGCAAGGAGCCTTACCTTGATTGCATGGATCAGTTTCCTTTATAAGAGGAAACATGCAATTGATAGTACATTGTCCTTGACATTTAGCTCAACTAGATCTTTCTCAAAATAGACATGCTTGAGTTTTTGATGAGGGAATATTCAGTTATTTGGAGCACACTAGTTGAGTGCATGCATGCATCAACTGACAGATAACTCACAATTAGTTCCTCAAACAGTTTGGAGCTAATTTAACTAGACTTCACTCAATTAGCTGAACTAACTAACAACTAAAATATAACTCAATCTTATCTCCTTAATTAAGTGATAATCTCCTTAATTTAATGGATAACTGTTGCATGACTTCACAAAGACTTCTAGCTTGAATTTATCCAACTAATTAATCCATAATGAATTAATTAATTATTTTTCAAGCAGCTGTTGAGACTAAATTCAAATTTTAATTCTAAATTTTAATTCAAGGACAAATTAAAATTAGAATATTATGGATTCTATTTTTATCATTTCTTGTTTCTATTTTCAACAAAGTTCGGGTGAACGGTCTAAGAGACCTTATAAATTTTGGTGTACTTTCGTATCAATTCTTCGGACTCTTCAGAGGAGGAAAATATTCAATATTAGGATCTTTAAATGGATAAGGGTTTGATTTGTCAGAAAATTGGAAAGGCAGAAAGATTTTCTTATGTTGATAATTACTTCTGAAATCTTAGTGTTCTTATTAACTTCGTTATGTTCTTCCTTTATATTTGTTTCATAAAACAATTACTTGAATGAAAACATGAAGATCAATGGACACCAGTTGTACGTACTCAGCCAAGGCTAAAACCCCTTTATAGGTGAAAACCCAGTCAAAAGCTCTTCCTTTAGTAGATTCAAATTGAGATAGACCAATACCCTAGACCAAGAGACCTTCCTCCTCCACCATGTCATCTCTTCCTTCTGATAGATGATTTCTTCTGAGGTTACCAAGTGTCAACTTCTCAAATGCAACTTCAACCCAAAGTTTCGACAGTGAGCTTCACAACTTCAATTTAGAAACTTTAGTACCTTCATCCTAGTAGCTTCACAGCTTCGACCTTGATGCAACTTCAACCTTGATGTACATTCACAATTTCGATGTATCTTTGCAAATTTTATGTGGTTTCAAAGTTTCGATGAAAATTTAGAATTTTGTTGCAGGTGAGAGAGAGAGAGACCCAAAAACTTCAATTCCATCTTCCTTCTTGAACTTAATACTTTTTTTTCTTCCAATGACTGCACTTTGAACTTGTGAGAGTGTGTCTCCAAATGAGTCAAGTTTCACCAATATATAGTGAGTTTGTGAGGTCAATTTCCCTTGTTGAGGCCGACTTCTCCTTTCTTGAGTCCGACTTAGTGGAGGAGGCATAATTGACCTATTTTAAATTAAATTAAATTTATTTCTTGACAAATAAATCCCGAAAAGGGTATTTTATAGTATGACATGGACACGCACATTTGACATAAACTCTAGAAGCCTACAATGGTGGTTTTGACCTATAAACAATTGACCCAAGCATGAAATGCATGCTTTAATAAGTCAATTTCTTTAATAATAAAATGTATTTCTCTTTCTTTCGATAGATAAAATACATCATGACTCAATTATAATTATGAGGACCAACACTATTTACATTCTTCAACACTCCCTCTTAACTAGGGAGGTTCGTAATTACAAATATAGAGAGGTTAATGGAATATTTCAAAATGAAGTACGAAGACTTATAACACGCATAGTTCTACATACTAGATACCTGATCAAGGTACTCTATTCGGGTGCGACTATGGGGACTCAATATTTAGCCATCTCTAGGTACCATCAAGATTTTAAGCTCTACCACCAACCCAAGGATCTAGGTGTGTATCCAAGGTCAGAGCTCCATGACCAACACCACCCTCCCTCTTCAGGATCTAGACATCAACACATAGGATGACTATATGTCCTCCCAGGCATCTTTCCATTAGATGTTTCAACTCTCCCTATTAAACTAAATCATATATATCCATTTGTCCAAGCATGTTTCCCAAATGTTCATTCTACTTATGGAGAGATTTACCTATACAAACACAACCCTAAAAAATAATAAACTTTCAAATATACATATAAGTAAACACAAACCTTTGGGGTCCTCATTCATTCTGATGTTTCTTATATCATCATCAAGTTATCCAACTACTACTTGTCAAAAGTTTTCTTCTTCTTATACTTCTTCAATGGCACCAACTAGAGCCTCAGTACTTCCCAATTCCTTTTCATAAACATTTATTTGTAGTTTCAGTCTTACTTTGAGATTATGATTGTCACAATATGCCCTCCCTCTCAACTAGGGAGATATAAATTTTCTTCTATCTAGGCTCCCTCTTAACTTGGGGAGTTTTATAACATCAGAGGAACTTCATTATTTCAAAGATTCATTTCTTTGTTATGGCATCAAGGTAATCTTGATCATCATAAATTCCTTCATCATGTTTATTATTCATATGAACATCTTCATCATCTTGAAGATTATGTACCTACAAAAACTTTAATAGAAATTACAACCAAATACAAACATACTGAAGCATGAAGTTAACTATATCATAATCATATTATAATTGAAGAATTTATACTTTTAAATATAAAACACCTAAACTTAGTTAGGTTCATTAGAGACGCATACTAGACTTTGACTTCTTGTGATGGTTTTGTCATGATCCCTAGACTTCATCTTTGAATCTCAAAGCCTTAGATATCAATAATTCAATCAAATAACAATCCTACGATACATCTAAGGTTTCAACAATATGCTTTTACATGTCAAACTCTACTAGGATTTGTTGCAAACCCTAAATTGTACCAACAAAGACAAATCATATTGAAAACAATATCACCATATCCTAGAATGTCTATCGCTACTAGGGCTTTGTTACAATCCCTAAAATTCACAAACTAAAACTTGAGTATCAAACAATAGGTTATCATACTCTCACATACATATCTAGGATTTCATGCACTATCATTTCTCATTAATCAATACATCGAGGTTAGATATGCAACACATTTTCGAAGGCTAGTGTTTCAATCGAACAAATACACACCTAGGGTTCCATTCCTAGGATATTATTATAAACATTACATGGGTTTTTATTTTAAACCCTTAAACACCAAACCCTAACGATTTATGGATTGGATACATAACTTAGGCATTAACAACAAACCATAAAGAACTAGGGTTTCTATGATAACAATACGAAAACCTAAACATCAAAAGAATAGGATTTCTACATTTCATCAATGTTGTGTCCCTATAATACTAGTGTATCTCCCTTGTTGTTATTGTTTTGCCGATGTAGCCCCCATATTGTTATTATTAAGCCCCATAGAAGCCCACTGTAGTTATTTTTGTGCCCTTACATTATTATTGTTATGTAGGCTTTCATTATATTGTGACCCCTTAAACCCCTATATATACAAATCAGGTCTTGTCATTTGTGTCATCCAAGAATTGTTCATTTATGTAATGTAAAGGAGCTTTTCCTCTCAAAGAGGATAATTTATAGTCATTAATCTATCTATTTGTGAGTTGGTTGCATAACATTTGGTATCAGAGCTTTGGATTCTAGGGTTTCGCTTCTTCAAACAAGCCATCTTGGAATTTTCGCTATAACATCTTTTCTATGAGGCTTCAGAAAATTAAAGTTTTACCTCGTGGAGAAGAAATCTCATAGAACTTCGTGTAAATATTTCAGATCTGGGTTTTCTATATTTTCATAGATATGTTCTGAGGAAATTAGGGTTTTTGTAGGCTCCATAATTCTATCCCAAATAGGATACCTAGGGAAAATCACCATAATTTTCTTTTCAGGCATTGGATATGAATTATGTAAAAAGTGGTGGAAATCGCATGGACTGTAGGGTTTTGCGTAGAAATTTCTGGAATGAAGGTTGAGAAAGTGAAATGTGGTATCTTGTACAACTTCGCTCTATGTTGGGATGGGGTCCCCTAGGTTAGTTTGGGGTTAAGATAACCCAATTTTTGGATACAATTTTGTAAATAATGTAAAGTCTCTGCAATTTGTGGATACAGAGAGTGGAGGTAAATAGGAGTTAAGCCCCTGCTTTTGGATAAGTTTTGAGTTAGTTTTGAGATTCACACGTGTTCCACAGACCATGGCATTGTATGAAAAATCCTATAAGTAGTGAGTCTTAGTGAAAGGAAAAGAGAAGCTAAGTAGAAAAGGGGAAGAGTGAAGATAGAGAACTAGGTAAGATACGATAAGAAAGGCTCGGTAGCTGAGTGTGCACAGGCCTAGGTAGAGTTTGCAACAGAGTGCATGAACCCTTGCAGCTGTGTGCACAAGGTAGTTCTGAGTCTGTAATCTTGAAGTGAAGATCAATAAAGACAGTTTTCCAAAGAATTATTGTGTATTTATGTTTATCTTTGTTAACGTTATATGTTGTTGATGAATTATGTTTTCTTAGGGAATGTTAATTAAATGTTACATGATTCCCATGAAAATGAATAAGTGTTAATGATGTCTACAATGCATGTCTAAGTATTTTCGCAAAGACTCTGATGAATTCTCTTATTTTTACTAATAACTTAAGTAAATCTGCATGAACACTAGTGTAGGAGTGCACTTTAATGCGTGTAAGTAGGCTAATTGATTAGTAAAGGTCCACAAGGACTGATCGTAGAACTTCGTGAAGGTCTAAAGGTTGTTTTAACAGAGTCAAACGGTGAGTCCTAAGAGCTTATCAACCTATGCGAAGGAATATCTGAGGTGCTGGAAGACATAACACTAGTCTCTAGATGCAGAAACTTGGTTCTTGAATCCCCCCATACTGCTTTGAGTGCGACTGCAGCCTACACTACGCGGGTTGTCGCTGAAAGGGCCAATAGTGTAGATTTTTGTTGGTTGGCATAGCTAACTTCGAACTTGGGTGAGGAACCCCTAAGCCAACAAATGGTTTCGTTGTTGGGACATGGATCTGCTTGAAGGAGATGTGTGATGTCGCATCATTGGAATCCAACCAATAAAGAAATTTTAAAGTTGTTGGATAGGAAGGTTCACGAGTTTACGATGCAATAAAATAGGAACCCCCACCTCTCAAAGGAAGAGTGGTTGAATAGGTATCTGTATATAGAGATACATGATATCTTCTTCTACAGTTTTCCCATTGAATTGTATGAGTGGTTAGCTAAATTTACAGACATTCAAGGAAGGTGGAAGCTCGATAGTCCTATAGTGTGGACCCTAGAATTAATGTAAGGGCTATAAACCTCTAAAAACAAGATTGTGAGGGTTTTCCATCATTGGCTCCATCCAATTCTAGGAGGATTTGTTACAGAATTTGCAGTTGATACGTCAGTCAACTATAGCTAAGCGGAGTGACGATTTTTCAATGGAAAGCGAGGTAAGTACTTAAGATCATTGAATACTTGGATTAAAATCCTATTAAGTGAAAAACAGGTGATTCCATTACCTTGATGTTTGGAGCTACGTGAGGTGGACGATTCTTTAGAAATCGGAAAGGATTAGGACTGAAGTATATTCCATTGATTGGACCTCCTTTAAGTGACGAGGAAGGATCAAAATGGACTTTGCGCAAAGCATTATTTAGCTAATGACTCAGGGGATTCCTCGAGTAAATAATCCATCCACTCCACCTCCACCGCATACACCTTCGCCCACACTCCACCTCCACCACCACTGTTCAACATGGCGAACCCAATGAAGATGCATATTTTCAAGGGAACAAGAAGTGAAAATGCATAGCAGTTCTGGTTTTTTGTGAACATTGTGTGGACAACGCAACAGATTACTGATGAAAATATAAAGAAGGCACAATTGGTTGCCACTCTACAGGATCGCGCACTAACCTGATATATTAAGTATTGTTCTGATAATCTGCTTGCAACACTAGGAGAGACTAAGGAAACTTAAAAAAAAAGAGTTTAGTAAGCCTGAATTTGACTCACAATCAGTAATTGGATTCAAAGAAATCAAGATGAGGGTCGATGAGACACACTGGGAATTATATCAAAGGTTGAAGTGTCATATTTGAAAAGCTAACATGCAGATCACAGATAGTCATCATCGTGAATGGTTTATAGCTTCACTTCTGCCCCACTTGAGAATTGCTTTGTCACAACAAAAGATAGGAATGCAGGTAGAAGCCTTGGAAATGGTGATGAGGTTGCATGCCTCACCTATTCAGGATATGACCTTGGGGGTATGGCAGATCCACTCACAATTAGCAAGCTTAAACTTGGAGTTATAGAGTTTGAAGAAAGAAAATTAGACTAAACCAGAAGTGCGTGCAAAAGTCTGGTGTTTAAAGTGCAAGGGACAGGGGCATGATAAAGATCATTGTCCAGTGTAAGCGAATTATATTACAGGAGGAGGTCCAATTTCCATAATTCCAGAAACCCTAGCAAGGCCGAGCATGGGGTTCACACTATGGTGTGCTATTTGTCAAGTTGTTCGACAACATGTGACAGATAGCTACCATTTACTTCAAAATTTCATCCAGACACCCTAGCAATTGTTCTGTAACTTTTGCAAATATGTGGCCCATGATGAGTGCCATTGTCGAAGCTATGAGCTAATGATGGAAAGAACACATACGTACTAGATAAAAGTAGAAACTCGGCCTCCAGATCAGGGTGTCGGAGGAGTGTGCGAAAGTTATCAGGGACAAGGATGGGGCCGCGGAGGAGGAGGTCTTGGTAGAGGTCATGGTTAGATCATCTTCTACAATTGCAGATAGTCAGGGCACTACACATGAGAGTGTCAAAATCCTACACACCCAACATGTCAATACTACAGACAATTTGACCATGCTATAGAAGAATGCTTGGTGCTGATAGCTAAGATGCAAGAGAAGAAAACACAACCTCAGTGGCCCACGCAGAATCTATAGATGATGAGGGTTGAGCCCCATGAAGAAGACCAGAGTGTTAACATTGTGTTAAGAATTGGAATGACGATTGGTGCTAATAAGGGTAAAAAACCTAAAGAAGAAGGATGGGTCTGCAAAGCACCAAAGAAAGAAGTCGGCTTTGATCTAGAGTGTGATAAGGAAATGGTTATGGAAGCCAAGAAGAGCTTCACTGAGGCCTCCACCTCAGGAAGCCAGGACAGAATGCAAGATATCAGCGCGCCTGTAGAGGTTGATCCCTTAGTACTCACTACGTTTTTGGAGACCTACGTGAAACTATTGCATGATAGCAAGGCTGTGGAGTACCTGCATGAATTAATAAATAAATGCGCCAGCAAAGAGAAATCCCCTAACGGACATCGCGTAGTTAGAAAAATTGGGAAACATAAGGCATGGACAGGGCGCGAGATGAGGCTCACCATGAAGATAAGTGATTATGAGATGGACCAGGTCATCTTGGATCTGGGTTCCGATGCAAACTTATTACCAAAACAAACATGTGAAAGGATGGGGAGACATGCGCTGTAGTGGTCTACGATTTAGCTCAGATTGGCAAACCAATAGAAAATCATCCCCACGGGATGGTTATATGGAGTAACAGATGATATTGAAGGTGCGAGCATGGTAGAAGACTATGAAGTTATAGAAATTGTTGATGAAAATAGTACCTAGCCCGCACTCTTGGGAATTGATTGGGATATTGATATGAATGGGGTCATTAATTTGAAGAAGATGACAATTTTGTTTGAGAGGAAGTCACTTTGTGTTATAGTATCATTGGAACCTACATAAGGAGCACGATATACTGAACCAGTCCACAATTATGAAGAATGTGATGATGAAATAGATCAAATCTACAAAATAATAACACGAGATCAAGACTGGATTAATCCAATAGTAGATGGGAGGATTGCATGGGACTGGGAGAGTTCCTGCACCTCTGATTCAAACGAAGAGTTAGAGCATTGGTAGAATCACTTACATGAAATGTCTACTGTGTGATGCAATATGATGAAGAAGTCGACGTATTGAGTTTCGTCAGAGATAAGGAAATTACCTATTATGATGGTTTAACTGATGTAGATCTGTTTTTGGATGAATTTGAGTGTGAAGTCCCTGAGGATCACCACTTCCAAGCATTAGAACTAGCACTGCACTCTACGCATGCACAATGGTAGGGTACACATAAGGATAGCTTTGTTGGATGGCGAGATTACAAAAGAATGATGAAGCTATGGTTTGGGCATGCTAACACTAGAATGACTGAGAAATATAATGGAAGGGATGGTTTGTGGGATCATCTAGCGAAATGGACTAAAGAATGGGGAACAGAACTGCAGCCAGAGTGGGTACACATATTTTTCCATACTTTGGATACAAATCCCATGAACTGGTATCTGGAAACGGAGCTCTGCCATGGCACAACAAAATGGGACATATTGAAGGAAGGGTTTTTACTAACCTTCAAATTTGAAGATGGCTTCGCAAGAATTGATGAAGCGTTGAAAGAAATTATTGTAGTTATCTTCAAAATACCGATGAAACCTATGGAATAGACCCAACCAGACTGAAGCACCTAGCTGTGCCATGTGTTGAAATGCTATAATGTAACCACTAAAGAGGAAGATGAAGACCCGCGAAAAATTAATATTCCAAAGGCAGAAGGGCATCGCAAAGTTGAAGGCCCACAAATAGAAATCCCAGACATCTCCGCACCCTTGAAGACAAAGCAAGTAAACATTGGCACTGAAAAAGAACTGAATTTAGTGAAAATTGGAGATTATTGGGATGACGCACAGTGGATAAAGTCGTTGAGTTACATCGCGAATACCATGATATCTTCCCTACTAAGTTTTCATATTTGAAGGGCATAGTTGGTGATTTGGTCATTATGAATATCACTCTGATGCCAGACATGAATCCTATTAAATAGAGGTTGTATCGCCTTAATCATAAATACAATGAAACAGTTCGCTAAGAGCTAGATAAGATGTTGGAGGTAGGCAGCATAGAACCTGTTGAAGAATCTGATTGGTTGAGCCTAATGGTGGTTCAAAAGAAGAAACAAAAAGGTGAAATAAGGATTTGTGTAGATCTGTGGAAGCTTAATGATGTGTGTGTCTACGACCCATTCCTAACACCATTTACAGATGAAGTGTTAGACAATGTTAGAGGGCAGGAGGCCTACTCCTTTACTGATGGATTTTATGGGTATCATCAGATCAAGATTGCACTAGAGGATAGGAGAAAAATGACCTTTGCGATGGAGTGGGGCTGTTTTCAATACATTGTGATGCCATTTGGGCTTAAGAATGTGCCTATGATATTTTCCCATGTAGTCATAGCAACGTTCAAGGAGTTCATTCATAAGTTCCTAGAAATCTACTTTGATGTCTGGACAGTGTTCGAATTAGTGAAGTGCTATGTAGCCAATCTGCAACCGATGTTGGATATGTGTCGTAGATACCAAATCATGCTAAATTTGAAGAAATGCATATTATGTGTTGCCTTTGGGATCTAGCTGGGTCATGTCGTGTGCAAGCAAGGATTGATTGTGGACCTTGCAAAGATTGCAGTAATTATGAATTTTGAGGCCCCAAGGAATGTTAAGCAATTACACACGACACTGAGACATACAGTATACTATAGAATTTTACCAAAGCTTATGCTCAAATTACTACGCCCATGGAGAAAATACTAAAAAAGGACACAACATTCTGTTGGGACGAAGAATGTCAACTCAACCTAGACGTATTGAAAGAAAATATGGTCACTGCGCCAATTTTGGCATTCCATGATTGGAAAAAAGAGTTTCATGTACATGTGGATGCCTCTTGCTCTGTGTTGGGTGCAGTACTAACATAGGCCGGTGAAGGAGAAATGGACCATCCTACAACCTTCACAAGTAGGAAGTTATCAAAGGCTAAGAAAAATTATTCAACGACTCAGCACGAAGGGTTGGCAATGGTGTATGAGTTGAAAAAGTTTAAGCATTATCTGTTAGGAGGGAATTTTAAGATGTACACAGATCATTCTTCCTTGAAATACTTGGTCAACAAGCCTATGCTACAGGGGAATATCTGCAAATGGTTGCTACTATTTCAGGAGTATGACTTTCAAGTCATTGTGAAGCCAAGGAGGTTCAATGCGGGACATGACCATCTGTCGCGGATCAAAACAAGATAGGGGGCTAATAACCAAGAGGAAGGGTTTCCAGATGTGCATCTCTTTGCGGTGCATGTAGAAAATGACCATTTTGTTGATATTATTTACTTCTTGACTACGGGGATGGCACCACAAGGATATACATGCCAGCAAAAGAAGGAATTACTAGTGTGTGCGACCGATTTTTCAGACACTGCAGGACATTTGTATAAAATGGAAGCTGATGAAATATTGTGTAGATATGTGCCGAACTTTGAGCGGGACAAAATTCTTGTCGAAGCTCATGCGAGAGCTGCAGGAGGCCATTATGCTGGCAAGGAATGATGCAAAATATTTTACGCATAGATCTATGGTGGCCAACATCACACAAGGATTCCAAGGAGTATTGTAAGGCATGTGATGCATGTCAGAGAACTAGCAGACCATCGCGAAGAGATGAGTTATCAGTACATCCTCAAGTATCTTTGCAGCCCTTTGAGAAGTGGGAAATTGATTTTGTTGGGCCAATTCATCCCCCTATAAAGAAAATGGGTGCATGCTATATTATCACCACGACAAAATATCTCACCAGATGGGTGGAAGCACAGATGATTAAGGATTGTATAGGGCTATGGCAGAAAAGTTATTGTTTGAGTATGTCTTAACCAGATTTGGTTGCCTGAAATTCTTGATGAGTGACAAAGGTATGCACTTTCTAAATGAAATGATCAGCATGTTGACTAAAGTGTTCCAGGTATACCATCAGAAGAATACACCATATCACCCTCAAGCCAATGGGACTATTGAAGCTTTCAATAAGATTTTGGAGAACACATTGATGAAGATCTACAATGCGTGATGGAATTATTGGGATGTGTGCATACCTATAGTACTATGGGCTTATAGGACTACTTGTAAGAAGCTGATAGGGAAAACACCATTTATATTAGTATATGGAGTCGAAGCTATAATACCGATGGAGTACATTGTGCCTAGTTTGTGCATAGCAACCCTAACGGATGTGACGAATTGCGAGGCATTGGAGGGAATGGCTCACGCAACTGATGGGGCTCGAAGAGGATTGATTTTTGGCATGATTTCATCAATAAGTATAGAAGGAACTTGAATTAGCATAGCATGATCTCTGTATAAAGCTTTGCACATTCAAGATAAATGATCTTGTCCTGTTATATGATACTAAATTCACTAAATTTCCAGGTAAACTTCAGATGTATTGGTTAGGGCCATATATTGTCAAAGAAATTACAAATGGAGGTGCATTTCAGCTCGTGAAGCTGAATGGGGAACCCTTCCCAGGAAGAGTGAATGGAAGCAAGTTTAAATTGTATATAGGGGATCCTGCATAATGACTATATGGAAGTAGGATAGTCATAGTGCTCCAGATAGTTATAAGGGAGCGTGGGACTATAAACTACACTGCCCAATCAGGAGGACAACGCAGTGAGCAGGCTATGCGAAGACTGATGGAAATGCAACCCAGGATGTTGTGCTCGGGAAGTTGCACCATGGGGGAAGGTGCTACACAGCACAACAGGAAAATGACCATTGGAATTAGTTCATGACTTGATGGCCAGAATACGGTTAAGTGGAGTGGGGTTACAGAATTTAACGCAAAAAACTTTGAAGATCTGCCACCAAAACAACATTCATTGTCATAAATTGGGGGGAACAATCAAATTTGAATTCAAAACCCCCTATAAATTACGCGCTCCAGTTCAATAGAGAACACTTTACACTCTAAGAGTTGTTCATGAATTTCCCTATTTGTTGACTATGAGCCGAGCATTTTGGGAAGAATTCCTATCATGAGCAAACATTTCTTCCAAAGCACGTGAGTTGTTTATGGAGAGAATGACTACCACCAACCCCGCCGAAGCCTTGAGTTCAGAAGTAGTTATGTCTGACACACCAGGACCAGAAGTATCAAGTGTAGAAGCTACGCTGGTGGTGCCCACAGTGCCAAGGTCGCCTAGGCTGAAACAGACCATGAAAAAAGACAAACAACCTGTAATGAAAGAGAAGCAACTAGAAATAAATGAAAAGCAGAAAAAGTCGGTGCCAATGAACGCCTCCCCAAGGAAACATACTGAAACCCAGGCGAAATAGAAGAAAGACAAGCAGCTAGAGAGAGTATTAGACTTGGACACAGAAGAATTCCAGGGAACATAGGATATTGATGCTGAAGGGGTGGAACCCATGACAAGGCTACCTATGTGTATCCCTTCACGGAAGGGAAAAGAAAAGGTTACCAAGGACCTAGATACCGAGAAGTTCACAGTATCAACACCCCTGCTACATGAGTGGGTCCCTTTTGAAGGTCATTGCCTTGCGCATGTCCCACTATTAAAAACAGAGGATTGGGACCTCACAGACCACGCTAAATTTCCCCATATGGAGACAGAAAAATATATGTGGAAGGTTTATTATGAAGAAACGGGTGTTACAACATTAGAGACGTAGGAATGGGTCCACATCAAGGTAGCTCAATTTGTTGTTGGTGCCACATTATCACCACACCCCCATTAATACGATACGTCAGCACCAGCTCCGCACACTAGTCCATGGTGGATGTTTATGGCTAGGAGAGCCTATACCCATGACGGACATGCTAATTCATAAAATCATGCGGGTGCCCTACAAGGGCCTGAGCTCGGCTAAGGAGTTTGGAGGAAAAACCAAAGAAAAAGACCTTGCAAAGAGGATGAAGAGGGATTACGACCTCCTTAACAAATCGCGAGGATATTCTATACTTTCCATCACAGACCTGATAGTTTAGTTTGCCGCCCAGACTTTAGCAGGGAATATTATGAGAAAATTTTGTGCGAATGAAGCTTCGGTGCCCATAGTTTCCCTTGCTATGCAATGTGTGAAAGGCGTGCAATTTCATTGGTAAAGGTACCTCTGTTAAGAGTTCCTAGTGAATTTCCAAGAAGCCCAAGATGAGACCAAGCCATTCCACTACATTTGGTTTTTTTTGCCACTTGTGCTTGTTGCATGGAGATTACGGAGGATAGCCAATGTCCTCCGCTCGATGAAGGATTACCAAAGGTAGCACAATTCACTTCCTTATGGTCCGCGAAGGATGTCACATGAGATATAGAGACAAAGGTATTTTGGAATTTTGTAGAAATTGATCTTCATATGGTAATCAATCAGTATCCAAGGTTGTCCCCAACCTTGTTCACGTAGTTTTTAGCCTACGTGGCATTCAAGGCTAACTTCCATAGAATCTTATCCAAGCACTAAAGGCTCCAGAGCATATATGGCACCAGTTTCCCTATTTGGTGTCAGAAATGGATGTACAAGAGGTTGTAGCTAAATTACCTATAGAGTGGCACATTCTGTCAAACTTAGGTGTTGGAACAAGCACGGGCGCGGAAAGTTTTGCTACACAGAAATGAAAGGAGGATACTAAAAAAGCTATGTGTACCCTAGAAGAATAGAAAAGGAAGGAAACTGTGGAAAAATCTTGCATGGAGCAAGAACGTGCTACTAAGTAATAGGAAGAAGAAGAACAATGCGAGTCACAGAAAGGTGGCAAGTCACCCTCACCGAAGACCGAGGAAGAGATTTCGAAACAAGGAAGTGGAGGTAATGAGGGGCAAAGCACCCCCTTCATTTTGAAAAGACGTGGCATGGAGTAGTAGGGAGGAACATGAATGAAGCATAAATGTGATAGAACACGAGTTGATCCCATGGTATTAAGTGAAGGTGATCTCGAAGAGATCGGTGATAAAATTCGAGACACCACAACAGAAGTGCTACAGGAATACATGCACACATTGGGGGGCATTCAGAAGGATTTGCGAGAGTTGCAACTCCAAGAAACCAGAATCCACAAAGATTTTGGGAAGACGAGCGGCACGCAAGCCAGCCTGGCATGAAGAAAGAGTACAGTTGCTGAGATGGCATGGCTGTAGGATGTGAGAGTCTTCCCTTTGCTTGAAGGGTCACTTCGTGTCGAAACAGATGAATAATGTGCACTGCTTCACAAAGTCATGAACATGGGACTGAACCTTGTTGTGCTATCACTTGAATCTTTGCATGCCTTACTTCAGGGCATTGTGGAAGAGCTCAGGATCAGAGAGCAGCAAGCACTCTCTATTGTCAGTGAAATTAAAGTTAATAATCAGCAATTGTTCATTGAAAAGACATGGTCCCTGAAGGAAAACATAGTGCTACAGGCATATAGTTCGTGTCTGGAGTCAGCAATAGTAGAGGCATGTAACATAGTGCCTAAATTTCACATCCCAGAGGATGCATAGCCAAAATCCAAATTTAGAAAAATAGCCACTGGTGTGTGTGAGGCTAAAGCAGAAGTTGGACAAGTCACGTTTGATTTTAACATGAAGATTGCAGAGTTCCAGTTAAATTTACAGCCCACAACTCCACCTAAGGTCCAGGAGCAATGCAAAATTGCAATTCAGAAAGACATGGCTACCCTGGATGCCATAGTCATTGATTATGCGTCATTTTTCAATTAGGCTATGGAGTTGTTGACAAATATGTAGGAGGACCTGAACCTGCAGATATTGAACACAAAGGTAAGGGAGAGGCAGTGCCAATATGATGAGGTAAGGGTGACTGTGCACACCTTAGCGCGAACATAACACCTTGCCAAGTTACATGAAGGAAAAAAACTATTGGCACATGTAGAGGAAGCACAGAAGAAAGAGGCCTTGTTAAAGGGCAGGTTCCAACCTTGGTTGGAGGAGGCTTATCAAGTCACAACTTCCATTCAGGATAAGCTTAAGGGACTACATCTGACGCAAAAAATGGTCAGGCTAGCTGTAGAAGGACCAGCCACAGAAAAATTGGTTGAGGAGGTTCAACAGGCAGCAATGCAGAGCACTTTCGAAGTTGCAGTGTTCCAGGTGGAGTTGGGGAATCTTCGTAGTAAGATCATGACAACAGCAAAGAGACTCAAGGTCGACACACGATCTTTGTGTTGGGGGATTATTGGGATGGGGTCCCTTGCGTTATTTTGGGGTTAATATAACCCAATTGTTGGATACAGTTTTGTAAATAATGTAAAGTCTCCGTGATTTTTGGATTCAGAGTGCGGAGGTAAATAGGGGTTAAAGGGGCTTAGCCCCTGGTTTTGGATAAGTTTTGAGTCAGTTTTGAGATTTTCCCATGGTCTACAGACCATGGCATTGTATGATAAAGTCTATAAGTAGTGAGTTTTAGTGAAAGGAAAATAGAAGCAAAGTACAAAATGGGAAGAGCGAAGATAGAGAATTGGGTAAGATAGGAGAAGAAAGGCTCTGCAACTGAGTGTGCAGAGGTCTAGGTAGATTTTGTAGCTAAGTGTGCGGACCCCTACAGCTGAGTGTGCAAGGAAGTTTTGAGTCTGTAATCCTGAAGTGAAGATCAATAAAGATAGTTTTCCAAATAATTCTTGTGTACTTCTATTTATCTTCGTTAATGTTATATGATGTCAATGAATGATGTGTTTTATGGAATGTTAATTGAATGTTATGCAATTCTCTTGAACAAGTGTTAATGATGTCCGCAATGCATGTCTAAATATTTTCATGAAGACTCCGATGAATTTCCTTATCTTTACTAATAACTTAAGTAAATATGCATGAACACTAGTGTAGGACTACTCTTTGATGCGCGTAAGTAGGCTAATTGATTGTTAAAGTTCCGCAAGGACTGATTGTAGACCTTTGCAAAGCTTTGAAGGATGTTTTAACATAGTCCACTGGTGAGCCCTAAGAGCTTATTGACCTATGCGAAGGAAGATTTGAGGCACTAGAAGGCATCACACTAGTCTTTGGATGCATAAACTTGGTTCTTGCATCTCCCCATACTGCTTCGAGTGAGATTGTAGCCTACACTACGCAGGTTGTTGCCGAAAGGGCCAGTATTGTATTTTTTTGTTGGTTAGCATAGCTAACTCCAAAACTGGGTCAGGACCCCCTAAGCCAACACTCTATTAAACCAGTCCATAGTCATGACATCATGGGATATTTCGAATAATGCTTTCTTGAAGGATCAAATCTCAATAAGCATTATGGGGTTGGAAAGAGGACTTAGAGAGCTACCACAGAAATAAATTTCAGAACTTGGAGATATGAAATTACTGAGTTACAATCATTTCGAGAGAGTGCCCCTAAATGCAAGAAAAAGGTGTGTATTTAAAATAAAACGCATAACTTTTGTTTGAAAAATTAGTATGAAGTGATTCAAGGGGCATATTGAAGCATAGATATCATTATTTGATTCAAAAATTCCTCGAAACAAAAAAAAAATGGACACACCTAGTAAGAAAACAAAAATATCTTCTATGACGCATGAAGAGGAGGAAGAAATGAAACATGATATATCAAATTTATGAGACCAAGTGCAACAAATTTTCGTCCTCAGAAAAAGTAACAAAAAATGAATTGGAAGCCATGATGAATGTTAATATCGATGGTATAAAAGGGGATGTTTGATTTTTGAATGATGGTTTAAAAGCAGACATGGAAGTAATGATGAATTTAAAAATAGAGGAGTTTAAGGAGGGGTTGGAAAAGTTTCTAGAAGAAAGATGTCCTAGTGGTGACAAGGAAATCCATGAAAATCATGATGAAGAGAAAAGGAATATCAATTATGATTTTAGAGACTCCAATGTGGGGTTTAAGAACCACCACATTCAAAATATAGATATGAGGAAGTTTGATTGCAAGGATCCAGTAACTTGGATACTACAGATGGAGCAATATTTTGATCTGCATGATGTGAAACCCTCACAAAAGGTACGTATTGCATCTTTATATTTATAATTCAATCAATTTGTATCATATAGATGGATTTTTTCTCGTAAACCACTTGTCACCTGGTCAATTTTTACAGAGGAAATGATATCACGTTATGAAGATACAAAGAGAAACACCTTCTTTAGCCAATTGATAAATCTCATACAAAAGGGTTCAATGGAAGAGCACATTGAAGACTTCCAAAAATTGAATATTAGGGTTCACTAATATTCCAAAGGAGCATAGGATTCATGTCTTCATAGGGACTTTAAAATATAACATCCAACATGAGGTTCACCTTTGGGAACCTCAATCATTGGAGAAGGAATTCAGGGTGGCAAGAAAAGTTGAAAGAAAAGTTATGGCAACAAGGAATTCTATCACTCACAACTATAAAGATGGAAATGTTGTTGCTCTTAGCCTTTCAAAACCTACAAGGTTGACACCACAACAATTGGAGGAAAAAAGAGTAAAACGGATTTGTTACAATTGTGATAGAACATACATTAAAGGTCATAAGTGTGCTGAGAAGAATTTATTCTACATAGATTGTGAAGAGGGGGAAGAAAAGGAACAAGAAACATCAAAAGAGGAGGATATACACCAAGAACCAACCCCACAGAAAGAAGAAATGAATCTGGCCATATCTTGTAATGCATTGGCAAGAATTACCACTCCTCAAACTCTCAAGATAGAAGGATATATCAAGAAGAAAAGGGTAATAGTGCTAATTGATTCGGGTGGTATCAATAATTATATTCATTGTAAGATAGCCAAGGAATTGAATTGCTTCCTATATCTAACACCAGAGTGTCAAGTGATTGTTGCAAATGGAAGAAATATAAAATTCTCTGGAAAGTGACATAATATGAAGCTAACAATGGGAGAATATGTATTAAATAGTCCAATGCTTTCCACTACAATTGATCTTATATGGGGCACTAAAGGCTTCTGGTCAGCTTACAAGAACCTCTCCCACTCCAAAGCTTAAACAATTTCCAAGATCTATGCTTATGATTGATAAATGCGGAATTAAAAGAACTTGAAATAGGTGTATGCTTGTGTTTGTCTTTAACTGTTTATGTGCTTTAAGTTCATTTGGTTATGATGAAATAAAACTTATAATGGTAAACAATGTAACAAATAAGCAAACCACATAGACAGCAAGTTTAATATGGAGTTCACCTTGATATCTTGGGCTACGTCTCCTTGAGCTCTAATCAGCTCGATTAGGCTCTTTGGGATTATGGCTTGAATTCTTTTACAAGTTCCACACTCAACTCCAATGGTTTACAAGTGAACCAATGGGCTTAGAATGCCATCTTTATGCCTGGCTATTTGGCTCCCTGGATCTCGAATCTCGGCTCTTGGATCTTAGATCTCGGCTCTTGGTTCTCGACTCTTGGCTCTTGGCTCTGGCTCTCAGCTATTGGCTTTCAGCTCTAGCTCTCGGCTCTTGGCTCTCGGCTTTGGTTATCAGCACTTGGCTCTCTATAAGGATAATAACTGCCTCTAACCTCTAGTGGCTTCTCTCTGATCTCCTCTCACTGGCTCGGATTATTAGAATGTGTGAGCTCCCCGTAAGTCTCTACGCAACAATGGAATTTATCCCTGAGATGGCTTGAACTCCTCGAGTCCATAAGAATAATGCCTCCAGACCCCCCTGGACAATTACCAAATCCTCTTTCGTTCCAAAAATGCCTTCCTCTATGCTAGACCCTTCTATCCATCTCTTCACCTTCTCTTTTCCGTTCTAATTCGTGTTTTCATGACACATTATGTTTCATCATTTCCTTATAGTGGGGAACAATGATGTTTTAAAATAGAAATGGTTTTGGAGACGAAAGGACTGGCAGGTGTGGCAGTCCCCACTGTCCATCCTTTCTCCGTAACAAAATCCACAAAACAAAGAAAACTTAAACAATATGCAATATACACGGAAATACATTGCAAAACAGATTAATCCGGATCTCAAAGATCATCAACCCGCATCTACAATATTTCAAGTCCATGCATCCATTGCAAATTGAAATGTTGCATGGTGTGTTGTTCCCCTTTGCTCTAATGCGCTCCAATCTCTCGATCTCTGATCACTCCGATCAGTACCTCATTGGCTATTGGCATTATCGCTATATCATTTATCGGTGGTTGTTGCTTCCATGGTCTGCAATAGCCCTTAAGCTTCCTCGATTAGCGTTTCTGATCAAATCCTTACTACTGATTCCTTTTCCCATCTGATGGCTCAAAGTGCTCATCGCAATTTCTTACGGCCCAAGGTCCAACCATTTGAACTTGACTCTGTTAGGAAATTATATATTACAGAGCAATGGAACACATAGAATATTGCAGAAATATAAACACATAAAACCAGAGAGACACAGATGTATGTGGTTCACCCAGTTTGGGCTACATCCACCTGGAACAACCAGTCCTTCCTTTCTATTATCCAGCAAAATGAGGAGACACAACCTACAGTAGATCTACTATAATATCCTCTATTTTCTCTTGCAGTCTCACCTCTCTGTTTCTCGCTTGGATAATACACATCTATTTCACAGCCTCAATACAATGCCCTCATACAAAGAGACGGGTTGCCTTCTAGGGAAAAAAACCATAAACTAAACATAAGTTCTACTGTCACATCATCCGCCTAATGAGCGGCCCAAATTGACTAGAAATTACTATACTTTTACAAGACAATTTTACATCTACTTTAGCTGTGGGGGCGCTACCCCAAAAACCCCCGCCGGGGGACCACTGGCCCCTAAATGCCCCAGCTGGGGGGGATTGGCCCCCCCGCACCCCCCTGCATGGAGGGGTGTACAAACTTCCTGGGGTATACATCCATCTGAAACAAAGACCTCTAAATAATCATTCTCCACACCCAACATTCTCCCACTTGGAGAATTATTGTAGCAAGTCCACCGCTGTTTCATTTGTTGGACAATGACTCCTCTTTGGACCTAGCTATTTCTCATATTCATCATCATCCTTGAAGACCAATTGAAACTGAGCATATTCTCAATTTCTCCCTAGTTACAACTTTTGTTAGCATATCTGCAGGATTCTGGATAGTGTGTATCTTTTCCAGCTTCAACTCTCCATCTTCCAACATTGATCGTATGAAATGGTACTTGAGTTCTATGTGTTTTGTCCTGGAATGAAATGTTGAGTTCTTTGCAAGATGAATGGCACTTTGGATATCACTATATAATGTGCCCATATCATGCTTATTACCCAATTCACCCATAAACCTTTGTAACCAAATCATTTCTTTACTGGCCTTTGTAGCAACAACATACTCTGCTTCTGTTGTTGAAAGTGCAACAACACTTTGGATTTTTGAAACCCAACTGATAGTTGTTCCACCTATAGTAAATAAATATCCTGTATTACTCCTCTTGTTATCTCTGTCACCTACCATATCTGCATCAACATATCCCTGTAGAGAAATGTTTGAACCACCAAAGCATAATGCTTGATTTGTGGTACCTTTCAAATATCTGAGAATCCATTTCACTGCCACCCATTGTTCCTTTCCTGGATTGTTCATGTACCTGCTTACAACTCCCATTGCATGTGCAACATCAAGCCTTCTGCAGACCATTGCATACATTAAGCTTCCAACTACTGATGCATCTAGAACTTTAGACATATAATCCATGTCTTCTTGGGTCTTTGGGCACATTTCCTTACTAAGTTTGAAATGGCTAGCAAAAGGTGTACTAACTGGTTTTGCATTTTACATGTTAAATCATTTCAACAGCTTTTGTATGTACTCATTTTGAGACAATGTTAATTTACGATTTTTCCTGTCTCTTGTTATTCTCATACCAAGGATTTGTTTTGCAGCTCCCAAATCCTTCATTGCAAATGAATTTTCCAATTTTCTTTTGAGCACATTTATTTCCTGCATGTTGTTGGGTTGTGTTATATTCTTTCCACGACTAGCCTAGAGGGGGGGTGGATCCCCCCTTCGTTGCGCAGCGGGGGGTCGGCAGCCCCCCCTGTCCAGGGGGTTTGAGGGGGGCGGGTAGCCCCCCTCTATGGGGTTCGGGGCAACGCCCCAAGATTTTTTTTTTTTGGGACCCTATATTAGGT
>APFE031178404.1:0-32701 GCA_000404065.3 Pinus taeda | reverse complement strand
GGAAGGAAACCCATTGGCAGCAAATGGGTGTTCAAGAAGAAGACAAATGCAGAAGGGAAGGTGGCGAAATACAAAGCTTGGTTGGTAGCAAAAGGTTATTCCCAGGTGCCGGGAACTGATTTTGGTGATATTTTTTTCTCCTGTTGCCAAGGTAACTTCTATTAGATTACTTTTATCTGTTGTTGCTGCTTTTGGTTTTGAGGTAGAACAGATGGATGTGAAGACAACATTTCTTCATGGGGATTTGGAAGAGGAAATCTACATGAAGCAACCTAAAGGCTTTGTGGTGAAGGGTATGAAAGAACTGGTATGCAAGTTAAAGAAGTCTCTGTATGGGTTAAAACAATCACCAAGGATGTGGTATCAGAAATTTGATACATTTATATGGGGACTTGGCTTCACCAGAAGCAAAGTAGATCACAATGTGTATTTTAAATTAATTGGTGACCGTGTTATTTATTTGGTCTTGTATGTGGATGATATGTTGCTGGTTGGAAATGACAAAGAAATTATCCAGGATTTGAAGACCCAATTTTCCTCAAAATTTGACATTAAAGATCTTGGTGCTGCAAACTATATTTTGGGCATGGAAATTAAAAGAGATTGGGCAAAGAGGAAGCTCTGGTTAAACCTGAGGAAGTATGTTGAGACAATACTGTAGAGGTTTAATATGCAGGATAGTAAACGGTGAAGGTTCATATTCCTATAGGTTTAAAGTTATCTACTGAACAGTGTCCCAAGACACAAGAAGAGGAAGAGGACATGTCCCGTGTTCCATATGCAAGTGCAGTCGGTAGCCTGATGTATGCAGTGGTCTGTACTAGACCAGACATTGCACATGTAATGGGAGTATTGAGCAGGTTAGGTCAAAACCAGGAAAGGAGCATTGGACAACAGTGAAGCGGGTTTTCAGGTATTTGTGTGGCACTAGTGATTATGGTTTGCGCTACCAAGGAAGACCAAGATTGAATAGAGTGTTGGACATTCATGGCTTTGTTGATGCAGACTGGGCTGGAGATCTAGATTAGAGAAGATCTACAAGTGGGTATGTGTTTAACCTATTTGGAGATGCAGTTAGTTGGATGAGTAAGAAACAATCTGTAGTGGCACTATCAACTACAGAGACAAAATACATGGCAGCCACTCATGCAAGCAAAGAAGCAGTTTGGTTGCACAGATTGTGTTCAAGTATGGGGTTAGTACAAGGAGCTATAAGGATAGACTGTGACAGCCAAAGTGCAATTTTCTTGGCAAAGAACCCTACTTATCATTCAAAGGCAAAGCACATTGATGTTCAGTATCACTTTGTGATGGACCCTATATTAGGTTGGGCGAACCTACCTATGGTTTTCGGTCCATGGTATTCGATGCTTCGGCAAGCATAAATATGTATTGTAACATTGAAAGGAATATAATGAAAACTCAAGCTGGTAGTCTCAGTTTTTAGATCCAGTGGGAAATCTCTGTGTATATGTGTTTTATGTGTTATGCTCTCGCATTTTTATTTTTCCTATGATTTAGAATTCGTATGAAGGTAATTTCTGTATGGGGTTAAAACCTACACATGTTAGACCCTGCAACAAGCATGTCATCTACATACAATAAAAATATAATATAGCTGCCATCATTTTGCTTTTTCAGATAAACACAATGATCAGAGTGACATCTAGTATAACCTTGTTCAGACATAAACTTGTGAAATTTAAGATATCTTTTCCTTGGAGCCTGTTTTAAGCCATACAAGCTCTTCTTCAACCTACATACTGGTTTCTCCTTCCCTTTCGCCTCATATTCTTGTGGTTGTTGCATATATATATCTCTTCCTCCAAATCCCCATGGAGAAACGTTGTCTTTACATCTAACTGCTCAAGATGCAAATCTTCAACTGCTACTAGACTTAAAATAGTTCTAATTGAAGTCATTTTAACAACAGGAGAAAATATTTCATCAAAATCAATACCTTTGTTTTGTGCAAATCCCTTCACCACAAGTCTAGATTTGTACTTGTTTTTCTCCATCTTCTTCCTTCAGCCTATAAACCCATTTATTCTGCAATGTAGTTTTTCCTGTAGGCAACCTGACTAAGTCCCAAGTCTGGTTATGCATTAAGGAGTCCATCTCTTCTTCCATGGCTACCTCCCACTTCTTCCTGCTTTCAACCTGCATTGCTTCTTCATAACATTCGAGTTCACCAAAATCAGTCAACAATAAATAATATAATGAAGGAGAGTATTTTTCAGGGGGTATACTTGTCCTAGTAGATTTTCTAACACCACTTTCAGGTGTTTGGGGTGCCTGTTGTTGTTGTGGTGGTCGTTGTTGTTGTGGTTGTTGATTATTATTATTTTCAGGCACCTTCATTTTTTCAGTGATTTCATCAAGAACTGCGTATTCCTTGTTTTCTTTTTCCTGTTTCTTTTCCCACAATTGATTCTTATACAAGACCTTTTCATTGAATATTACATCTTTGCTCCTAATGATTTTGTGATTTTCATAATCATATAAGCGATAACCAAAATCATTAACACCATATCCAATAAAGGTACATTTCTTTGACTTTGACTCAAGCTTTGTTCTATTTTCTTTATTAATATGGAAAAAGGCCTCACAACCAAAAGGATTTAAAAAAGAGTAGTTTACCTTTTTACCTGTCCATGCTTCCTCTGGAACACCACCATCCAAGGAACTTGAAGGCCCTCTCTTAATTAGATAAATAGTAGTATCTATAGAATCTGCCCAAAATTGTAAAGGCAATCCTACATGCAATCTCATGCACCTTGCATGCTCCATGATTGTTCTATTCATCCTTTTTGACACACCATTTTATTATGGTGTTCTTCTATCTTCTCTCTGCAAATTCCATGCTCTGAATAGTACCTATCAAACTCTTTGCTGCAATATTCACCTCCATTGTCTTATCTGAGACACTTCAATTTCTTTCCTATCTCAATCTAAACCAAAGCTTTCCATTTCTTGAAAGTATCAAATACATTAGATTTATTCTTAATACAATAAATCCAAGTTTTTCTAGTTGCATCATCAATAAAAGTAACATAATAATGAGACCACCGAGATATGATACCTAAGTAGGTCCCCATACATCTGTATGCACAAGCTCTAATTTTTCGCTCTTCTTTTCTTTCCCAACTCTAAAAATCTAGCTCTCTTTTGCTTTCCATAAATGTAATTCTCACAAAATTCCAAATCAACGTTCTTCAAACCTGGCAACGAATTCCTTGAGTGAAGAATCTTCATCCCCTTTTCACTCATGTTTCCGAGCCTATGATTCCATAATGCCGCATCTGCTCCCTTGGAAGTTAAAGCATTAATAGAGTTATAAATACCATTGCATAAATACAATGTACCAACCTTTTCACCTTTTGCTATTACTAGGGCTCCTTTGGTGACCTTCCAAGCTTTATCTGTGAAAGTTGTCACACAACCTTCACTACCTAACTGCCCTATTGAAATCAGATTTTTCTTCAGATCTAGAACATGCCTTACCTCCTTTAGTAGCCATTGGTTTCCGTTCTGTTGTTTTACAAGAACCTTACCCATTACAACAATTTTATAGGGTGTATCATCACCCAAATGAACTTGTCCAAAATCTCCTTGAACATAGTCATGAAAATATTTCTTATCAGGTGTGGCATGGAATGAGGCCTCTGAATCTACCACCCAGGAATCAGTAATATTTTCGAAAGAAAGAATCAAAGCATCTTGTAACACCTCACATGTCACATTTGCTTCATGATTGTTTTCTTGATGTGCATCTCCTTCCTTTCCCTTCCGAGATCTATAGTATTTCTTTAGGTGTCCTTTATTTCCACATTTCCAGCACACTATCCCTGATCTGGACTTGGATCTGCCTTTCCTTGACTTACTACAACATCTTGAGCTCTTTCTTCTTTCCATTTTTCTTCCCCTAGACTTTTCACTCAAAGCATTACCCGATGTCTCATCGGAACCTTTCTGTTGCATTTCCTTGCTAAGGATAGCATTGACAACATCATCAAACTTTAAAGTACTAGATCTAGAAACAGAGTTACTAATGGTCATTACTAAACCATTCCAACTTTCTGGCAATGAGCAGAAGAATAATAGAGCTCTAACTTCATCATCAAAGTTTACCCTTATAGAACATAACTAACTTGTAACAATATTAAAATCATTTAAATGGTCTGCAACAGATCCACCTTCTGACATCTTCATATTAAATAATTGTTTCATAGAAAAACCTTGTTTGAGGACGAGGGATTTTCATATAGTTTCTCCAACACCTTAATCAAACCCTTTGTCATTGTTTCCTTAGAAATTTTGAAGGAAACCAATGCTACGAGGCACAACCGTACTGTTCCGAGTGCCTTTCTATCGAGAAGGTTCCATTCTTCTTCTGTCATACCTGTCGGTATCTTTGTTTTTATGCCCAATCGTAGCTATGGATCTTTCTGATACAGATAATATTCCAGTTGCATCTTCCACAGCGAGAAGTTTTGGTTGTTAAATTTCTTGACCCTAAACTTACCATCTTCCACCATTTCTCCCACTCGAACAAGGAACCCTTCTTTCCTGCGAGTTTATTAGCCAAATAGACCTTCGGCTTTGATACCAGTTGTTAGGAAATTATATATTACAGAGCAATCGAACACATAGAATATTGCAGAAATATAAACATAGAAAATGCATAAAACTAGAGAGACATAGATATACACGGTTCACCCAGTTTGGGCTACGTCCACCCTGAACAGCCAGTCCTTCCTTTCTATTATCCAACAAAATGAAGAGACACAACCTATAGCAGATCCGCTGTAATATCCTCTATTTTCTCTCATAGTCTCACCTCTTTATTTCTTGCCCGGAGAATACACATCAATTTCACAGCCTCAATACAATGCCCTCATACAAAGAGAGAGGTTTCTTTATAGGGAAAAAAAACCCTAAACTAAACATAAGTTCTACCGTCAGATCATCTGCCTAATGAATTGCCCAGATTGACTAGAAATTACTATACTTTTACAAGGCAATTTCACATTTTTTTTTTTAGCTTCGGGGGTGCTGCCCTCGAAACCCTCGCCGGGGGACTACTGGCCCCCAGACCCCCCAGCCGGGGGAGATTGGCCCCCCTGAACCCCCGCGGGGGGGACAAGTCCCCCTCGCATCCCCCCACATGGATGGGTGTAAAAACTTCCTGGGGTATACATCCGATTGAAACAAACACCTCTAAGGAATCATGCTCCACACCCAACAAACGCATGCGATGTGACTTAAACTGGTACATCAATTTGCCTTTTAATCTGAGGGTTCACACTAAACCCGAAACATCAAGCAGTCCTTTCAATCTCAACCATTTATCTTCAATCTCCAATCCAACGGCTGACAGCCATTTCGAGTGGCCTACTTGCACAGAGATTACCCACCCAAAAAAGCGGTTTTCTCTCTCCTGCAGCACGCTACGTGTTGGCTAGTGTATGGAATCAGGTTCAACCCTTCCAGTACCATTTACCACCTAGAGCCTACCTGAAATACCATTTACCGCCTTCCTGTCAAAACTCAAAAAGTTTTAGCTTGTTTTATATAAATTCTTCGGACTCGCTTGGCCAAGACTGCCCACGTGCTTTTCAATGTAAAACATGCTTTATAAGGTTTAGTGCCTACCAAAGGTTTTTTAGTGCATAAGGCTAATATTAAACCTTAGGCCAAATTTAATAAGAAATGCCTCCTTTTCTAATGATATTGGTCAAATCTTCTTTTTACAATAAGTCCTTTGTTTGGAGTTTGTTTTGGCCCGTTCAAATTGCGTTGGATTCAGAATGATACAATATACGAAATGAGACTATTTTCAAAATCATCTAATGACTTTCATTTTTCCTCTATGAGGAAAATTCATAGACTTAGAAGTCTATATTAGATCCATTTTGGATCACGCCTTCCCACTAAAAAGATTTTAGATCCCAAAAGACTGTTATACTGATCTGAATAGTAAATGAGAGTATGTCACCCTCTTCTTTCAACCTCCATACACTTTCCTTGCATATTGCCTCTAAACCATAGCCTTTGAACACTCCCTTCTTGGATGTGCTGGTCCTCTTGGAAAGAACTGTCTTCCTTCTTGACTTCTTGCAGAACTCCTACTGAGAAGGTCACAGAAGGTAGTTTGAACTTCTCTGTCTTCATCATTGATCCAAGGTCGATCAAACAAATGTGAAGTTACCTCTTCTTCACATATATTTACATTTGTATATGTTTGACATATTTTCAACCACAACTGTTAACAACAATAGAATTATAAAAAACAATTGGATGGCCTAAACTCTTATTTCATCAAAAGGAACAGATTTCACATCTTGTGAACACCTCCATGTCTTTACATCTACATACCAATGACTGACTAGATAACAATCCAACAAAACATGTCTTTAAAACAATTGACCCTTCAAGTCAAGCATGTAGAAAAAGAACTTTAGGATTCTTTTTCAAAGATGAAACACTTCATCATCAACTTTTTCCAAGTTAGCATTAACATTACATGCATTCTTAAAAACAAAGCAATCAACCCTTCAAATTAATTACACGTACATGTTCAAATACAAGGAAATCATGATCCCTGTGTTCATGCATATCATGCTTATGCATGCATTTCATCCTTCAAATTTCACTTAAGTACATTGTACTTTCAATGTTGAAATGAAATATAATGTTTCATCCTTCAACTTTTGCTTAAGTACACTATAATTTCGAAGCTGAAATGAACATAATGTTGCAGCAATAAAGTGAGTCTCCTACTCAACTTTTCCATTCACCTTCTCAGTAAAACCCTACAACTTGCATTCCATTAACAAAGAAATGGAAATAGATGCATTATATCAATAGACATGCAATCTTAATTGGATAAGAACTATAACCATTTCTTACCAAATCATTTCAAAGGTCCTTCCTTTGTCTACACATTAGCATCAATGTGTGAATCATCTTGAAACACATCATTCTTGGAATCTTTCTTTCCATTCCTACCATTCTCTCTTTCCACCTTCTTCAAGTTTTGTGGAAGCATTGTTGGATTTAGAGCCCAACATTTTGCAACAATATGTCCTTGCTTATGGAAGTGAAATGCATGTGCATCTTCTTAACAACATGATTTTCCTTGTCCAATGGACCTTTGGCTTCTTGCTTACTTTCCTTCCAAAGTTTCCTGCATGTGGTCATCCTCTTCCAACAGCTAGAAACATTATGGTTACCCCAACCACAAAAGGAACATGCAATTATTTTCCCATGATTATATGGAAATTTATCATGCTTTACATAACCAAAATGAATATGATTAGAACCAAATTTATACATTTTTCTTTCACCTTTATTGCCTTCATGAGGAGGTGAATTGAATGAAGAAGTAGCTCCCTTTGGAACACCATCAATCTCTTCAATGGTTTCAGAGTTTCCACAACTCTCTGGTTCAAGTGTATGCTTATGAACACCTTTGTCTTGCAAAGTACATTTCAAATTATTGCATTCCCCAAGAATACAATCTTTACACTTCTGAGGTAGAAGACTTGAAATAAAAATCCTTCTTGGAACTGTTTCAATTGTCTTCATGGCAGCTTTGGAACTTTCTCCATAATATTGTCCATAGCCAAGACCCAAATACTTAGGCCTTTCCTCAAATACTATTGTTTCAACAATACCCTATGCATATTTTCCCAAACCTTTTCCTTCATAGCCCATCTTGGACATTAAATTGGACCCTATGCCTCTAGTATGTTTTTCAAAAGAACCAGCATAATCATTTTTAGAAGAATTTGAAGAAAAACTGGAATTATTTACCTCTTCTTCAAGATGATACTTGACCAAGGCTTCCTTGGCAATAAAGAGTTGTGTCTCCAACTCATGCATCATTTCCAAGTTCATATTTGCAATATGAAGTTGTCTCTCCATTTTCTGTAATTTGTCGGAAAGCAACTGTTTCTCTTCCTTCATGGAATTCAACTGCTCTCGAAGTATGATGTTCTTCCTTCCATCCTCATACATTTCTCTCACCATATCCATCATGGTGAACAAGTCTTTCTTCATGTCTTCATCAAAGAATCTTGTGAAGAAATAATAATTTGAGGACTCACTTGTAGAAGTATTCATTATCAAAATGAACAAAAGAACTTCAAACAAGATTAACAAAGATCTTATTCAAGCAACTTTTTGCAACAAACCTCTTGTGCCTCAAGGATTGGTTTGAGGTCCTTTGGGATGAGAAGAATGCCTTTAGCCCTTCTTCCTTCTTGTCCTCTCCTGGACTTATCTAACAATAGATTTCCCTTCACCTTTGCAAACTCAAACAACAGTCAATTTACAAACAATCAAACACCTTTAAAGTCAACCAAGCATTATGATTTGATACCACCTGCTTCATGATACCACCTGCTTCAGTATAACTTGCTCTAATATAACCTTCTTTGAAGGTGGGGTTAATCAACCTGATGCTCTGATACCACCTGTTCTGATATGGGGCACTAAAGGCTTCTTCTCAGCTTACAAGAACCTCTCCCACTCCAAAGCTTAAACAATTTCCAAGATCTATGCTTATGAATGATAATTGTAGAGTTAAAAGAACTTGAAATAGGTGTATGCTTGTGTTTGTCTTTAACTATTTATGTTCTTTAAGTTCATTTGCTTATGTTGAAATAAAACTCATAATAGTAAACAATGCAGCAAATAAGCATCATACACATAATAGCAAGATGCAGCAAATAAGAAAACCACATAAACAACAAGTTTAATATGGAGTTCACCCTGATATCTTAGGCTACGTCTCCTTGAGCTCTAATCAACTCGATTAGGCTCTTTGTGATTATGGATTGAATTCTTTTACAAGTTCCACACTCAACTCCAATGGTTTACAACTAAACCAATGGGCTAAGAATGTCATCTTTATCCCTAGTTGTTTGCTTCTCTGGCTCTCGGCTATTGGCTCTTGGCTCTTAGCTCTTAGCTCTTGGCTCTTGGCTCTTAGCTATCGACTCTTAGCTCTTGGCTCTGGCTCTCGGCTCTTGGCTCTCAGCTCTGACTCTCGACTCTTAGCTCTTGGCTCTGGCTCTTGGCTCTTGGCTCTCTATAAGGAGAATAACTACCTCCAACCTCTGGTGGCTTCACTCTGTTCTCCTCTGATCCAAAATGGATCTTGTATCAAACCTCTAATTCTATGTCTTCATATATGTTAACTATCAGAAAACACCATCGCAGAGGAAAACACAAAGGAATGGTAGAAAACAAATTTAAACAAAGGACGAAGTCTCGTTGCATCGGAGTTGTCAGATCGGCCAGATCAATGGCCCAGATTAAATCGAGATATCACATCACGAGAGTCCAGTGGAGTACATCGTAGGAAACCTTATGGGAAGTGCAATCAGTGATCCAATGACATAACGTGGGCCATTGGATCGACCGCACAGATCCAAGGGTGGAGATCACATTACCGTATCGCAATATTTCCAAAGGAAGGACTTCACACATGCGGACCCGACAAAGCTATGAAATAAAACAGCGAAGGGTTTGAGTTCCATGGTAAGCAGTATTTCGAGTAGGCTTCAGGTGATAAGTGGTATTGGAGAGGCTTGGCCCAATTCCATACATCGATCAACACATAGCACACCGCAGGAGAGAGAAAATTTCTTTTTCGGACGGGTAACCTCTGTGCAAGTGGGTTGCCCGTAATGATCGTCAGCCATGGATTATCGATCATAGATCGGATGATGGATGATGAATGAGTTTTTTTACAGACCCGAAAGAAATTATGGATGCAGTTGTATAAAATTTGAAGTCTGATAATAAGCGTTTTCCTATGTATTTCTGTGTATTCCTGTTATGGACCAAATACAAAGGGATTATGACCGTAGCACTTGTGATAGCAATGCAACAACAGACCCGATAAGATTATAGGTCAGATTCGACATCATTTGAAGTCCAACTTGACAGAAATTCTCATTGTTTTGGTGTATTTCTCTGTGTAAACAGAGGAACGTATTCCCAGGGATTTCACCCATGCCAGTGTTCCTTTCCGTCTGAAAATAGGTGGCCACCATGCCTTAGAGCATTTTGCAATGATTGTTTAACACTCAATGGGGATTTAAATGAGTATTTTCGGGGATCCAAAAAGCCCGAGAATGGAGGCGAACAAATAACGCCAAAAGGCTTAAAATCCATTCAATGGCAGCATAGAAAGGGAGAGATAGTTGAAGACAGTCAGTGAAAGATAGTCGATCAATCAAATTGAGGTAGATTGAATAGAGGAACAGGACAGAGGCAGAGTCTGTGCACTCTTTTAGACTTGAGGTTTTCTGAGTAGATCCCTCGTTGATGTCACTGTAGTTGAGACTCTACTATTTGAGCTCACTCTTATAATAATATGTTCTTAAAGACTTAATATAGAGGTCGACACTGGAAGCTGGAACAAGAGATGTAGCAGGAATTCTATTGAACTCCTTGATTATTTGTTGTGTTGATGTGTGTGACTGTTATGTTTTCTAACTACTCATTGTCTATATTATTCACAATCTTTTCGATTCTTTGCACTAAGTAATATAGGCATTCCTGCACATGAATCTGTAATACCTTTATATTGATTTAAGATCTCATTTTCATATAAAGTGGTATCAGAGCATTTGGTTTTGTTAAGGTTAAACAAGCTTGTGCTGGATTTTGAATGTTAATTAGATTAAAGCTCAGACTAGGAGAAGGAGAACTTTTTGAGGCTAATCCAGAGATTGGAAGAGTCTATTCTCGGAGGAGAATGGTAGAGGAAGCTCCATTGGGCTTAGAATCTCAATTTATAGAAATTTTTGACAATCCGAGCCTTGGTGGAAGAGATGTATCTGGAATTTAAGAAGGGTCGAGGTGAAAGCACTTCAACACCCAAACCAGACAAAGGAGCAGAGGTACCTTTTCTAGTTTCCCCTCTAGAAGACAAAGGAAAAGGAGAAATGCCTCCTCCACCATCTCCTCCATCATCACCTTCATCAACCTCATCATCTTCTAGCTCTTCTAAGAAAAAAAAGAAAACTTCCTTAATCAAGTTAGTTGTGAAGTTTGATTTGCCAATTTATGATGGAGAAGTCAATGCAAAAAAGATAGATAATTAGATAAGACAAATTAATGTATATTTCAGGGTACAGAACGTTGATTCAGAAAGGAAGAAGATTCAGCTCAGTAGCCTTCAACTTGGAGGAACTGCACTAGTATGGTGGGAAGGCAAGACACAAGATGATCTACAAAAACCTGGTAAAATAATTTCTACCTAGAATGAATTTGTTTCTGCTATCAAAAAGAAATTATATCCTTTAGCTTACATGCAGCAAGCAATGATGAGTTGGCAAAATCTTTGCCAATTGAAGGGTCAAAGTGTACAAAGTTATACTCAGGAATTGAGAAAGAGAGCTTTAACTCTAGGTATATCATTAGACTCACTTGAGACTTTATTGAAGTATATAGGTGGTCTTCCTAGCTATTTAAAGCATACTATTCTCATGTTTATTCCCACTAGCTTAGATGATGTATCAATTCAAGCCACACATCTAGAAGCTAGAGGTAATAATGTAAACCCAGAGGTTGGGGGGACACCTAAATATTATGTAAGCAAGAGAAAAGAAAAGAAGAAACTAAAATGGAATGAGAGGAAAGCAAACACTGTAAATAAGGATAAACGTTCATGCACTCATTGCAAGAGAGAAGGACACGATGAGGCACACTGCTAGTTTTTGCATCCAGAACAGAGACCTAAGAATTTCGGTGGAAGGAAGAAAAAGAATGTTGTAGCTATTCAACAGGACTTGGGATCAGATTCAGGCATTGAAACAACAGTTACAGCCACAAGTATTAAAGGTAAGGATTCTGAATCATCCACAATTTATTTTGCACAATATGTTGATAATGAAAGTAATGAGAGGGAAATAAATGAGCTTTTTCATATTAGAGTAATTTCCAAGCATAACAAGATTGATACCTTATTTGATAGTGGATCACAAGTAAATTTGATTTCTGAAAAAATTGTAAAGAAGTTGGGATTACAAACAAAACCTCAAGAGAAGCCATATCCATTAGGTTGGATGTGTGATAAAACAAAGCTACAAGTAACGAGACAGTGTAAACTTAGGTTTGCTATTGGATCAACATTTGTAGATGAGGTTGAGTTAGATATAGTTCCATTGGATATATGTGGTATTGTTTTGGAAAGTCCATTCTTGTATGATAGGAAAGCTATTTTCTATAGAGATGAGAATAAGCATCAACTCACTAAATATGCAATGTGTTAGCACTTAGAATGAACCTCAAGGCTGAGAAGAGGCAACTCTGAGGTAACCATAGACCAATCTTTCGATCTGGCTTCTAGCCCTACCAGACTAGAGAGGGCTCTCTCTTTGCCAACAAAACATGGCTGCAATAAGTGAATCTTAGGCTATCTATGAAGAATAAGTATTTGGTTGAAAATTGTGGGTTGAAAACAGCAAGAGAAGAGACTATTGGGCTATGGATTTTGGGCTAGTTTCTGCAGGCAAACTTGCGGCAAAGTAAGCGGAATGTATAGCCATATTAAAGATATAATGAGAGAATAAATAGGGAAAATACTACTGCCCTATAGGCATCAATCAGGGGATGGATCTACACTCGAAACTTTAGAAGAAAGAGAAGCATAGGGTTACTCAACAGAGCATCTAACAAAGGATGGATTCTGAAAATATAACCACTACATCAAACAGCATAATCATTGTGAAAGGAGCATCATGCATGGATGGATTCCTAATGCTTCCCTTAGAGAATGCTGTAGCCAAATTAGCCAAAAAAACAAATCATGGAAATGAATTTACAAGAAAAACATGCTACACATTAAACACTGTGATGAATCCCAAATTTAAAGAGCAGAAAAAGCTTCATTAAAATAGTCCAATGGCATCCTCACTCTGGTGCAAAAATCCTAGAGTTGTTTGATCAACCTGCGGTTCTTGTTCTTGTTTGGATGTTCTTTGATTGCCATTTGTACCTAGAATTTTGCGAGCTATTTGGAAAAATATGACCAAACCGGGCTTAGCACCATCAGACATTTCCTTGACTTTTGAAAGAAAACCTTCATTCAAAACATTTGTTGTAGACTCAATTTCGTCCCATCAGGCAATCATACCATTGTTTTCTAGACAAATCGGTCCACCATGTTCATAAGTGAAGATGAAAATTCCTTAAAAACTTCCTTCTCATCCTAGGATTCACAAAATATAGTCCTTGCTACAAACCACATCCAAAATGTTGAATGCAAAGCTAAGATGTTTTCTGAAAAGTGTGAATCCCATTTCGACACACTAGCTCTATGCACAATGCCATTTCTTCTTGCAGTGTAGCTCAACTTCATAATCCCTATCCCAAATCACTTTTTTACCATATTAGTCATCATCCCTATATCTGTCAAATTCCCTCTCTTTCCCATTTCCAATCCGATCATCATCTCTTCCCCTATAACAGTTTCCAAATCGATCTTTGTCATATTCATGTCCATCACTAGTGCTTGCTTATGTGCTTGGCTTGTAACTTCCTCTAGTTGATGAGCTTCCTCGGTATTTGTTGCTATTTGTTGTAGCTTTCTGTCTCACTTCTTGTATTCTCTCTTTGTCATTGATAAGAGCAACAATAGCTTGAGCCTTCCTTCTAACATTTTGTCTTTGGTATTTCCCACTAGAATCAATACTCGTTGTACATCAAGGACCTTCTGCTCTTCCAGGAACCTTCAAAAAATTTTTTTTTATATAGGATGGCCCTACGCGCAGCACCCAAGGGCTATGCATAGCGCCATAGTTAAATTGTTTGACTTGTATTTGTGGATGCAGGGGCACATGGGATTTGGAGCTGCGCTTGGCCTTCAACGATACTTCCATGGGACCAATACTCTCATAGTGTTGTTGCAAGTTGTAGCAATACCACTGCCTACATTATGGTAAATGTGTGCCTCTCATCTCTCCATAGGAGTATTTCAGTGATTCTTCCAGCTCCGAGAAATTTGTAAACCTTGGATGTTTCATCAGTATCTTCACACATTATACCAAAACCTTGAACACTTGCTCTGCCTGCTTTTCATCATGTGCTTCCATTTTGGTTTAAGGATGGAAGTTACTACACAATTCTTTGGAAACACCAAGATATTACAAATATCCTAAACTTGTGAAAATTGAGAATGAATTTAAAAAATATATATGTATCCCAGTTTGAAATTTGAACACACGCCTCCATGACATTTATGGTGACAGAGTCTGTCCATTTCACATATTTTAGATGCTCAAACAAATCTATTTAGAACAGTATGCAAGGTGTTCATGACATTAAAATTAGGGTCCAACTTGTGCTGCCAGCCCTCAAGAACTAACGTTGTCACCATTACAGTGCATAAATTACCATCAATGTTCACTTTGTGGCATCTCACATGTTCAAGCAACTCTTGCAAAAAATTAAGCTTAACTTCATGGCTATATTGACAGGGTTTCAGATAAGAAGAAAGAGATGAAGCAAAGTTCTCATCTACCTCATCGCTTATGCACATATCTTCCCATTCTCTAAAGCCTTGAATAGAGGGCACCTCTATTTTGAATTCTTCCTCTTTCTCCATCCATGTTTCAAGAAAGATATGCCAAAAAATCTGCGAATAACTTAATAGATCTGATAGGAAAAATTTTAGTCCATCTTCTACATTTGCCTTGAAATGAATCAAGGGACAATCTAATGAAGACATCTTCCTTTTTAACTCTAAGAATTTTCACAAATGTTTTAAAATTTTCGATATGTTAAGGAGTCAAAGTCAGATCTTCCCCATTGAATCTAGGGCCATTACTCAAAATATATGCATTCTTCGGTCAATTGATTAGCAAAACCAAGAAGATTAGAAAAATTGATACGTGAATACCTTAAACAAATAGAAGCAACATCTAATTCCTTCATTTAGCCAGTGGAGCCACCATCAATACTTTGAAACTTGGGATTTTGAATAGTGGAGTTGCCAAGTGAATGTTTCAGGCTTCATATGTGTCTAACTACTGTCCACCATCAGTAATCATATCTACAACTTGAAAGATATTTCCCGGAGAAGATCTATCACCTCGTCCCCGGTAACAGCGCCAAAATGTTAGCACTCAGAATGAACCTCAAGGCTGATAAGAGGCAATTCTGAGGAAACCACATACCAAGTTTTCGATCTAGCATCTAGCCCTGCTAGACCAGAGAGGGCTCTCTCTTTTCCAACATGTGTTTGCAATAAATGAAATTTTAGGCTAGCTATGGAGTGCGAGGATTTGTTTAAAATGTTTTTGGGTCGAAAACAACAAGAGAAAGGACCATTGGGCTATGGAGTCGAGGCTAGTTTTTGCTGGAAAACTTGGGACAAAGTAAGTGCAATGTTCAACCAGATAAAGGATTGAAAATGTGAGAAGAATAGGGGAGAAAGCCCATTTCCCTACACGTATCAACTAGGGGATGGATTTGCAGTAGCATCTTTAGACGAATGAGAAACATAGGGTTGCTCAACAGAGCATCTAACAAAGGATGGATTCTGCAAAGACAACCACTACATTTAACAACAAAATCATCATTAAAGGAGCATTGTGTGTAGATGAATTCCTAACACATCTCTTAGATATTTTTGTACTATTGTAAGTAGGTAGAAAAACAAAATATGTAAGTGAATTTCAGGAAAAACATACTAGACATTAACACCATGATGGATCCCAGGTCCAAAGGGAAGAAACTGCTTTATTAAAATAATATTCGAGAGAAACTTTACACAGTCCCAAGTAGCCTCTCTCTACTACAAAAATTGAACCATTACACTCTAAAATTCATCAAATATATAAAATTATCTCATCCCTGTACTAAGGGATTTGAGCTCAACCATCTCTCTCAAGATAGAATCAGTTACATTAAATTTGGACCGAATTTCTAAAAATAGGGCTCAAAGATGAACTCGTATCTCTTGAACCATAACACCTGTTACAAAACTGAAAGAGGTTTTTGTAGATAAGGTCATTTTTGAGAAAAATATCTCTCAAATTTTGGAAATTAATTTCCAGTTGCTTGGAATCTGTGCCACAAAATAAACTCTAAACAGGAAATCACTAAATATTTAATTCTGTAAAAATAGGCTGTAAATATCTAGTCAAATATTCCAATTCATGACACCTGTGAATAAATGGAAAGAGGTTTTTGTTATATGGCTCATGGGTGACAGAAACATCCTTGGGTTTCTAAAAATTACTTTCCATCCATTGTAAAATGATGCTGCACTACAATGACTAAAATAGTAAAACAAATGCAAAATTTGTTTTGTTTTAATGTAGGCTTCAAATATCACTGCATATCTCCCACATAGTAACACCTGTGCATAAAATGAAGGAGGTTTTTGTTATTTGGTATGTGATTGAAAAGAAAATCTTTCACTTTTGTAAATTCATATCCATTACTTCAGAAACTGATTTTCTAGTAAACTTGTCCCTGTGTGCAGCAAATGACCTCAAAACATGCATTAACCAAGAATCAATCATTCATTTCGATAATATCTTCTGATCCAAAAACCAGTTACGAGTATGATATACCGTTGGAAATATTTTTCCAAGATGCTTTTGATGGACATAATTAGGATATGATTTTCACTAAGACTCATTTGAAAAACATCTCTAAAAACCAGACATAGTAAGAGCCCATTTTGATCCCTAGTGACAGGTTGTGAAGGCTGGAACTAATAGAATGGAATACATTGTAAGAACTCATAAACTCAAAGATAACTATTCTCTCATAAACTCAGGGTAGATGAAAAAAATTGTGAATTCAAGTAAGCATTTTTTACTAATGGTTGTAAAGACAAAGAATCCTGAAAAATCCAATGCATTCGAAGGCTGTGATTCTAAACAGAAAGTTGATTTAGTTAAAGTTGTTTCAGAGTATGATGTTCTATTTCAAGAACCAAAAGGTTTTCCACCCAAGCAAGAAATAGTACATGATATTTATTTGTAGCAAGATGTTCCATTACCTAACATTGGAATGTATAGGTCGTCGGCTTTAGAGAATGCAGAGATAAAAAAGTAGGTACATGAGTTGCTCGATAAAGGGTTTATACGACCAAGCACATCACCATGTGGATCTCCAACCGTGCTGGTGAGAAAGAAAGATGGTTCGTGGAGAATGTGCATTGATTATAGAGAAATAACTAAAATAACGATCAAGAATCGTTATCCTCTTCCTCGTATTGATGATTTATTAGATCAATTGAAAGAAGCAGTTTACTTTTCTAAGTTAGACTTGCGAAGTGGTTATCATTAGGTTAGAGTTGAAGAATAGGATGCATGGAAGACTACTTTCAGGACAAAGCAAGGACTATATGAATGGTTGGTTATGCCTTTTGGCTTAACTAATGCTCCTGCTACATTTATGAGAGTTATGAATGATGTACTCAGACCATTTATTAATGACTTTGTAATTGTTTATTTAGATGACATTCTTGTCTTTAGTAAGACATGGGGAGACCATGTAAAGTAGACTTTAGATGTTTTAAAAAGAGAAAATCTCTATGTAAAACTATCAAAATGTGAATTTGGGACAACATATTTAAACTATTTGGGTCATATTGTAGGGGGTGGTGAATTGAAGATAGATCCCTCTAAGGTTGAAGTCATTGTGAACTGGCCTAAACCCAAATCTACTACAGAGATTAGGAATTTCCTAGGGGCAGCACAATATTGTAGAAAGTTTATTGCTAAATTTTATTTGATTGCAACTCCATTACATGCTTTAACAGGATTGAAACAGGTGTTTTAGTGGGGAGGCAAATAGCAGAAATCCTTCGACACCTTAAAAGAGAAAACCAATACAACACATGTACTAGCACTGCTAGATCTTCAACATCCATTTGAGATTGAGACAAATGCCAGTGACTATGCCATGGGAGCAGTGTTGATGCAACACAAAAAACCCATATGCTATCATTCTGAGATATTTACTTCTACGATAGTTAATCATCCCACATATGATAAAGAATTGTATGTATTAGAAGAAAGTGTGAAAATGTGGAAACATTACCTAATGGGTAAAGAAACAATCATACATACACATCATCAACCACTTCAATATTTGCACTCACAAACTAAATTGCAGCAATCAAGACATTATAGATGGATGGGTTTTCTACAATTTCATCTTGTCATCAGATATTGTTATGAAACCAGCTCCAGAAAAGATAGGAAAGATAGATCAATGCCTTATAATTCATCCTCTTCGAGGGGGCAACCTCCTTTACATTACATAAATGAACAATTCTTGGATGATTCAAATGAAAACCTCCTTTCTATATATAGGAGTCTAAGAAGCCACAATATAACCCAGCTGACCTAACAATAATAATATAAAGCCAAAAAAATAACAATAGAGGGATTCTATGGGGCACAGTAATAACAATATGGGGATAATATGGGCACAACAATATTAATAAGGGATACAACTACAATAGTAATGGGGTAGTCACTAGTATTATAGGGACCCAACAACATTACTCCAATTTATTGGTCCATATGTTACACAATCAACACCCAAGATTTACTTAGTTGCACAACCACCTACGAAGTCAACTGCCACATAGATGTCCCGTCATCGCCTCTCCCATTTGTCCTCGGTTCATGTCACCATGTCACGTCAACCTCCTATGACATGTCTTCTTTTGATCCTCCCCTGTGTCCTTCTTACAACCTACTACATGTCACCCTTTGGGACTACCACATGTCACCTCTATCCTTCCTTTTTTGCATGTTTCTGCAAAAATTCAGAACATGATAACTTTCTCATATGAAGTTTGTTTGAGCTTGTTCAAGTTGTGTTGGAAATATATCATCGAGCTCCTTCTCATGGAAACCTTTTCATTTCGATTTTAGACTATTTATTTTGAGACATCTTGAATCCTCGCAAATCACTTCACCGCTTCCTATGGTTTCCTTGAAAATCCTTTCTCTTTCAAGTTCTTCACATGAACAAACACAACCAAATCATAGAGTTCTTCTTGGTCTACCCGACTCGAATGAAAGGCTCTCTCTCTAGTTTCCTCAACTAACACACTTCAAGCCTGAAATTTTTAGTCCAACTTCCAATCACATGTTTACAAGTTTGCAAGATTATTGTTCTTAGATTATCACGTTCACAAGGATTATAGGTTCACAAAAATAGTTCAAGTCTTGTTTTCTATCTTTGTCTCTAATTGTTAGCGTCTTCGAAACTATACTCAAAACAACTAACTAAAAAATCAATGTGTTTTCAACCCACAAGTGTTCCTTCACACATGAAAGTTCCAATTTCCCCTTCTTGGGATGTGAAGTCAACCAAGACTCTACTGTGAGGTACGTAGCCCATGCTCGGGTGGCTCCAACACATTCTCCCCCATCCTCTCATAGTTACTTAGGTAGTTGGTAGTTCAACAAGAACATTAGGGGTCATAACGTTAAATTTAGAGAAGATGGGAAACTTCCCAATCTCAGTTACAGACATCCTAAGGAGCCTATCCTTCCATACATCAAGATTCATATAGGATTCTCCTTATTATTCAAATTTAATAGTTTATAATTTAATCAAAATATGTACAACAAACAATCTTGGCAATATATCCGTGTTGGCTCTCCAAAATTATCATCCTTTAATTACATTGCAAAACTTAGGTATTAGAAAAAGGAATGTTACATTAGAATCATAGTGGAGAAGATCCTTTTCATTGGTGGAAAAACCAAGAGTTTGTGACTTGAAGGAAATATTTTAGAAAGTAGTATTTAAAATGATGGATGGTTAAAGTAGGAACTACTATGGTCCATATACTAGGCTCATATATTTCATATAAATATAGTTTCCTTCAAGCAACTACTACATATTTGATCTCATAAATAATGAAAGTTATTAGTATCTTTGATCTCATAAAAGAGGAAAACTACACAAGAAATGAACTAGGCAACCCATCATAATCATCACTTTTAATGAAGACATATAATAATGAGAAAGCATAGTGACTAACATAAATAGTGTGTGAATATAGCTAATTCAAAGGTCATGAAAATGAAGTTTGGAAGGCTAGGTTTAGGGTGAAAAAACAAATCAATCCCAAATTTTAGCTTGCAAAGCTTAGTCGAATGATAACCAAAAGTTTACAAATAAATTCCCTAGTAGAGGGAGACAACATTATCAATGCTCCTAATAGATTCCAAAGACAACAAACCTTAACCTTCCTCTACCTTTCGTCGCAACCTTGACCCCATTGCATATCCCCATTTCAAATGTTGTTTGAACACCCATTTCTTTATATTTAATTCCTTGTTCACAATCAATATAAATTTATTAATTAAAAGTGCTAACATAGCTATTTGCAAACTTTATTAGTTGAAAAAATAATACAAATGTGTACTTAGAACAAGAGCTTCTAAATATTGGTAATTGAAGGTCTCATATTTTGGAAGTGCAAAAGATTGGATATAAATATACCATGAATTTCTCAATTCTGGAACCACAAAAATGTTGTGAGGTGTTGTATCATGAGGGAATTTGACTAAGATTTGGGCATAGCAAGAATTATAGTTGAAGAGTTTAAAACATAACTTATTGCCATTTTATCTATACAACTCTGGAAGCTTATTGATTGAAGAATATTTGAAAGATTTGATGGTGTTTATGTTTAGTTGATTTTTAAAGGAAGATCCATGTGCTTAAACAACAAGCATAAGTGATCATAAAGAAATATGAATCTAAAAAATGAGTAGAGGCATGTGGGATGATTAATTTGAATACTGTGGATGGACCCTCTTTTACATTTCATTGCTAAGATTATTAATCTCATGATAGTGAATATAATGGAAAACATGAAGATTCTAATCATACCCAATAATAATCTCAATTATCATTTCAAAAAATGAAAGCATTTAAGTTTGAAATAAATGATTATCACCTCTCCTCTAAGATGACTTTAAAGGTTGGCCCATATTCCCATTTTATTGTGCTTCCAAACATGAATTTCAATTATTTCATTTTTCCTTCCAAGGAAATCCTACATTATGGACACTACAATCTTTTGTGGTACATGGTTGCAACTTGTAACTATCTTCTTTCGTTACACATTTTGAGGCTATTCTTACTCCTAAAACCAATGTTATGTTGCACCAACAACATCTGTCAATTTAAACTCACCTTGCCTATTACACTAATTCAAGGTTTAAAGATATGCTAAGAAAATATGAATTTTAATAGAAAATAGAGATGCATAGTAAAGATATAGATATGTATGATGAGATATGTCTAGGCTTAAAATTTCCACTAGTAATAAAACTTTTTATGTTATGACACATGATTTGAAATTCATATATAAATTACAACTTACACATAAACAAAATTTAATTAAAAAATTAATTATTATTAAAATATATATTTAAAATAAAATTTAACTAATTAAATTATTGAAACCGTCAATCATCTTTTTAAATTACAAATATTAGTTCAAATATCTTTTTAATAAATTAAAATATTAGTTCAAATATCTTTTTAAATTAAAAATATAAGTTCAAATTTTTTAAAACACATTTATAAATTATAACTCTATAACTCAAGCCAGGAAAAGTTCAACTTTGACATAAAAGGACTCCCCTTTTCCCACTGCCATTTCATGTTTGTCAATATTGTCCACAAATTTAGCATAATTATAGACAAGTATACAACATATATTGGCGCTCAAATTCTTTTGGATAAAGAAAATGAGACCTCAAACTTTATAGAGATGCGACCAATTTGATGCTGCTTTCCATCTTCCACGTCATTCATGCCAAAATTTTGACTACAATAATGATTTTGGAAAGTGTGAAGATAAGGTGGTCCCTACCACTATAAATATTTCCTCTGACATCTTGTCAATCTTCCACTGAATCTCGTGTTAGTGGGCCATACTGTACAACTATTAGGTGTCATACTTTACCTAAATTTCCATGCCAATTGAAATTCTCATCTAAACAAAAGGACAGGAAACGACCCACTAAAATTAGAAGATTGCCAATTGCGTGAATGTAGGGTCCTACAGTGTTGTTGATATTGGTCCTACAGAGTATTCCACCACAAGTCAGTCCGTGGCCACCGCGTAGGGCCCACAAAGAAGGGTGCACCGCTACTAAGGCAGCCGTATTAGTGGCCGTCAATGCTCATTTTCCGTCTTTGTTATAGCATATTTAAAAATTCGGAAAACGATGGTTTGAAATTCAATCCAATTGTCCCCTCACGAATTCAAAATGGACCACCCCAAATGAGAAAGCATTGGCTTCACTAGAAAATGATTACGTATGTTCACACCCAAAATAACTCATTATGATTCACTAAAGAAAACATCAATTCAAAAGAAAAATCGATCGCCTGCGACTCTACTTGAGGGAAAGCGTCCTAGGCGTGGCATCGGCGAAGCTGGTCAACAATGAACCCCACACGAAGCATCCACCGCATGGAATTTACAAATATGGTTTATTCAATCCGTTTGTCCCCTCTCTTTAGACTACACGAATTCAAAATGGGCCACCCCAAATTGGGTTCACTCGAAAACCACTGACTACGTATGTTCACACCCAGGATAACTCACTGTGATTCACTTTAAAAAAAAGCAGTTGTTTATAATGCGACTTTTTGAAAGTCTTTCCGGTGGCTTTTTCTGGTTAAAATCCGGCAGCAATTTATTGGAATGGCAAGTTTGATAGCTAGTTTCCTCACAATCAAAGCGTACCAGGGGTTTTTCATGGTGCTGAATCCAAATATGCAGTTAAAAAAACATTTTAACTGCAACAAATCAAGATTTAACCTCAATTTCTTCCACCGGATTCCGTCACCGGAATCTCCAAAAAGTCGCATTATAGACAACTCCAAAAAAAAATGAATTCAAAAGAAAAATCCATCCCGTGCGCCTCTACTTTAAGGAAAGCATCCTCCGCGTTGCATCCACAATGAAACCCGCACGAAGCATCCACCGCGTGGATTTTACGCAGATGGTCAACAATGGTGTGTTCCATTGCTCGAGACGCGCTTCATTACAGACCAGCCCCGTGCTTTCGATTTTGTACGAACTATTAGATATTGTGTCGAGATTTTACCCCATATGATCCATTGGTGGAGTCACTGTATTTGATCGCTAGTTGTCAAATTATTACCAGATTAGATTTATTTAAGACTGGATCTGTGTGTACTGAGAAGATCAAATTTTTTTATACGCAAAGTTTGTGTTTTAGAAATTTGATCTTTTTGCATATGACAGATTAATTCAGAGCCATAATGCTAAATTTTTATATTATTATTATTTATGTATATATTTAAGATAAATTTCTAAATCTACATTAAGTTTTTTGTTTGGCATGATTATATAATTCATTTTTTTTTTTTAATTTAGGAAATATTATTTGATCTTAATAATTATTACTAAAATATTATTTTTCATAAACTAGTTGTTATTAAAAAAATTACTTTCCCTTTTGATTGCTTTGTTTTAGTTTTAATCTTTTTTAATTATTGCGCAGAGACGCTCTACAGCGGTTTATGGGGTAGATCTCACATAAAAATGTAAACTTAAAGGTAATTGTAAATGTAAACAATCTAGTATGGGGGTAGATCTCACATAAAGACATAAATGTAAACGTAAAAGTAAATGTAAATGTAAACAACCTAATATGGGGGGTAGATCTCACATGTAAACAATCTAGTATGGGGGTAGATCTCACATAAAGACATAAATGTAAACGTAAAAGTAAATGTAAATGTAAACAACCTAATATGGGGGGTAGATCTCACATAAAAACGTAAATGTAAATGTAAACTTAAATGTAAATGTAAACAACCCAGTATGGGGGTAGATCTCACATCAAAACGTAAACATGTAAATGTAAAATTAAACATAATGTTTAACATTTAACATCTATTAGTATGTATAAACACACTATAAATTTAAAATTTCAAGAGGTTTACGAACACTCAAAAAAGATGTATGGTAAATAAATAAAAATATAAATAAACTAGAAACTCAAAAAATATGTTTTATATAGGTGAAGCCTATTAATACCATGGGCCAAATACCATATTTATAAAAGAGGTATGGTAAATAAATAAATATAAAAGAGGTATGATAAATAAATAAAAATATATCAAATAGGGTTAGAAATCAACATCTAATTATATACCAAGCCTATGGGCCAAATACCATGGTTCAATTTTATAATACCTACAAAAACCATTATTAACCCTAATATTATTATTTAATTTAACAACTTGGATTAATAGAATATTAAGTTTGTTATAACATAATATATATTAATATATCATGATATATTAACTCTGGATATATATGGGAGGGAAGAACAAATACATAGAGTGGTAGAGGTGGAGAAATAGGGGGAGTGACAAGGGAGAGATGGAGATAAACTTAAGGATAGGGGAGAAGAGGAATGAAGAAAGAGAGAGGGAGATGAGCGAGAGATGTAGAGAAGGGTAAAAGAGGGACAGGGTGACACAAAGATGGAGGGGGAGAGAGAGAAGGAGAGAGGGAGGGAGATAGTGAGAGGATGGAGAGCGGAGAGAGAGACAGAGAGAGAGAGAGATGGGGGAAGAGAGAGGAAGGTAGGAGAGAAAGGGAGAGAGAGGAAGGATTTCTAGAGAGGAGGAGAGAGGGAGGGAAGAAGAAATACATAGAGAGTGAGAAGTGGAGAGAGAGGGAGTGACAAGGGAGAGATGGAGAGACAAAAGGAGAGTATGTTTAGGGGTGAGATAAAGAGACAAATAAAGAGAGATGGAGAGAAGGGGGGGAGAAGGAGAGGGGGAGGGATATAGTAACATAGTTGGAGAGAGAGAGAGAGGGGGAGGAGGAGAGTGATGGGGGAAGAGAGAGCATTGGAGGGAAAAGAGAGAGAGAGAGTGATGGGGGAAGAGAGAGGCAGGTAGGAGAGAAAGGGAGAGAGAGAGAGAGAAGTGGAGAGAGAGGAGGAGTGATAAGGGAGATATGGAGAGAGAGTGTGTATGTTTGGGGGTGAGATAAAGAGACAAAGAAGGAGAGATGGAGATAATGGGGGAGAGGAGAGAGGGAAGGATATAGTAACAGAGTTGGAGAGAAAGAGAGAGAGAGTTGGAGTTGGAGGGGGGAGAGGGTGGGAGGTAATAATAAAGAAATAGAGAGAGAAAGGTTGAGAGAGAGAGGGAGAGAGGATAACAAGAGGGAAGAGAGATAGAAGCGGGGAAGAGAGAGAGAGGGGGAGAGGAGGAGGGAGGGATAGATAGATAGATTGGAGAAAGAAAGTGTATGTTTTGGGGGTGATATAGAGAGACAAAGGGAGATATAGATATTGATGGAAGGTGAAGAGAGGGAAGAAGAGATAGATGGAGAGAGGGAGAGATAAAGAGATTGATAGATATGGAGTGAGAGAGTGTGTGTGTTTGGGGGGGGGTGAGATAAAGAGATAAAGAAGGAGATATGGAGGGAGATATAGATATAGATGGAGGGGGGAGAGAGGGAAGAATATTTATTGCACTAGATGCATTGATTTTAGTGTAGATGACGATTCTAATCCTATTTGACTTCTTGCACTAGATGCATTGATTTTAGTGTAGATGTTGATTTCTAATGATATTTGATTGCTTGCACTAGATGCATTGATTTCAATGTAGATGTTGATTCCTAATTCTATTTTATTGTTTTCACTAGATGCATTGATTTCAATGTAAATGATTTCTAATCCTATTTGATTGCTTTCACTAAATGGATTGATTTCACTGTAGATGACTTCTAATCCTATTTGATTGCTTACACTAAATGAATTGATTCCAGTGTACATGTTGGTTTCTAATCCTATTTTCTTACTTGCACTAGATGCATTGACTTGAGTGTAGATGTTGATTTATAATCTTATTTGATTGTTTGCATTAGATGCATTGATTTCAGTGTAGAAGTTGGTTTCTAATCTTATTTGATTACTTGCATTAAATGTATTGATTTCAGTGTAGATGTTGAATTCTGATTTGATGTAATTCGATGTATGATGGTACATTAATTTTAAAGTGATTGGATTAACAATGTGCATTGATTTTAGTGTAAGCATGAAAATTTACTGGCAATGTACTTTGATTTTGTGTTATAGTAATTCAACTTATTAATATTGAAGAGCAAGAGAGACAAGGTATGATGTTTAATACACCAGTTCGAGCTAAATATTTAAATGGTTTACGATTCCAACTGTCCTTTTCATATAATCGATATAAAAAGATGGAAAAATCAATAAGGGTGACAATAAGAATAGTAGAAGAAAATTATTTGAGATTGATCACAATAAAGGCTATATGTAATTGGCTACATTCTTATTATTCATATTTTCTATCACTCAACACTAGTACATTATCACTTTGCATTCAAAATTTTTATTTCATCATTTTTCATCATTAAAGTTATTAACAATATTTATCATCTCAACAAACTGAGGTAACTAAGGAAATTTAAAATTAAAATAATCTCAAAAATATTTAACATATTTAAAATGATTATATTAATATTACATGTATTTACATATTATTGATAAATTCATCATATCTTCAATAGATTTTCCTTGCCTGCACATGACTAAAACCAATGTAGATCCATCTTAACTCCAGATATATCAAGCATCGAGAGGGATCAAATCTCTCGAGGTGCAAACCTTTCCTCAAGTTTTGCATTGAAAAAATAGGTTTGCACCTCGAGATATTTGATCCTTCTCGGTGCTTGATAGATCTATAGTTAAGATGGATCTAGGGTAGTTTTTATAAATTAAAGTCAAAAAATGTGTGTCTAGTGTATTTATTTTATATTTATACTTTTTTTTTTATTTTTTAATCATTCTAATTATATTAATGAGGTTGTAGTATAATTAAATTTGAAATGAGGAAAATTTTGCAGAATAATATTAATAAGTGGGTTAGTTTTTCGTGTTTAAAAAAAAAATTCATTATTTTTTTTAAATTTCCCAAATTTTTATTGTATAAAATCATTTTAACTTGATAGGGAGAGTGCTAGTGCCTCGATTTGGAAAACGCCCAAGAGAGTCGAAAAATCGACGATTGTGGTTAAAGGCGTGCGATTGTGATGAAAGTGTGATGGGCGCCCTGGTTTGGTTAAAGGTGAATCAAAGTTAGATGTCAATTATATGTGATGAGTCATGCGATGAGATGTATAATGAGATGTGTGATGGGAGTGTGCGATGAGCGAGCGTGTTGGGTGAACCTAGTTGGATGTTCGGGCGGGCGCCTGCCCAGGTGAGGCAACAAAGTGAGCGATTGGGCACACCCATACTTGATACGGGTGATCCGTGGAGTGATTGGTGGACCGGGCGGAGTTGGAGAATGAAGGTGCAACCAAGTATGAAGGTTGGGCGAGTGGGTGGCTAGGTCAACCTAAGCGGAAAAAACTTATACAATGAAGGGCAACGACATATTATTTAGAGACTGAGCCAACAAGTGTATCGAGTAGGCTGACCTACACTTATGCACTTGGGCCGACATGTGGGGAGGTGAAGTGTCATGGTGTTTGGGGTGCCATGGTGAAAATGGAACTCCTATATATTGGGGAGAGTTTGATGGCATAACAACCATCTGAACTTGGATTTCATATCACAAAAGAACAAGAGTGAGGGGCAACACAAGCTGCATGGTTTGGGCTCCATTGCCTAATGGACTTTGGTAAAATTGTCTAAGTGTGTAGGCAAAATGGTTGGTTGCACGACTTAGCTATAAATTTATATACTTGTATATTATTGAAGTTTTGTTATAAATTGAATTGGGCAAACTTTATAGGAGTTTCCCCTCCCAAGTATATATGGGTGTACTTGTGGTAGCATTGTGATTTCCATTGTATATTGATCAAGCATAATTAAAGAAGATAATTGTTGATGAATGTTTATTCCATTGCATTGTTGAACACGTATTGGTGAATTAACTAAGTGTTATGTTAGGAGTACTCCATACACTTAAGTATTGGTAAAAAGAAAAAGTGTAATGGTGCCGCACTCACCTATATGTGGTTGGAAAACTACCACTAGGATAGGGGCGTGACAGATGGTATCAGAGCCTACTTTTTGCAGGGCTTCGATTTGAAGATTGAAATGAAGAAGCAGGTGGTGAAGCATTGAGCTTGGGCCAAGCCGAATGAAGGAAGATGGAAAAAAGAGCTTTTCAAAAGCTTGAAGACATGACATGTTATTGGAAGGAAAAGAAGCAACAACACTATGAGGCTCTTGTGCAAGACTGGAAACTCTTGGAACACATTGTAAATGAGATGGTTAGGGTGCAGAAGGAATTGGATAATATTCATGGAAGGTTTGTTGAACTTGATGAACTTGATGAGAAGATACAATAGGGTGATCGAAAAATCCAAGAACTCATGGATGAACGAGTTTTCTTAAGGGGGAGAAGTACCATGTTGCAGACTAAAGTCAAGGGACTTGAGGATGAGATCAAGAGGGACTTTCTTGAGCGTAAACCTGTTGTTATAGAAGAAGTTGATCTTGATTTCATTGACAGATTTGGAGCTTATTACCGGGCCATGCAAGATGATATGCAAATGGTTGGGTCACTTCCAGTGGAGGTTGATGTGTGCCAAGTAGGTGCACTTGAGAAGGATGCGACGAAGGGGAAGCTTGATGGAACTGAAGCTAGACCGAGATTATATTACTTAGATGAACAGAAAGGGGAGATTGAATACCTTAAGAGGATAGTTAGGTTAAAATGAAATTTGAAAGACAACTATGTGGTTGAATTGTTGAAGAAGGTTACTAAGGTAAGATGTAAGACAAAGCCTGCAAAGGATGGAGATTCCTTGAGATTGAGTTTGGTTCAGGTAACCATACATGGCAAGAAGTTTTATGCATTGGTTGATATGAAGGCTACACATAGTTTCCAACATATTTTTGGAAGAAAGCTGAAGTGGAAAGAGATTTGAGTGCTTCCAAAGCTATAAACTCTACCATGAAAGTTGTGACAAGTGTTATGAAGAGCACACAACTGCAAGTAGCTTCGTGGTTTGGAAGGTTGGATTTGAGAGTGGTTGATATGGATGATCATGCCATGGTGCTAGAGCAAGAATTCTTGATAGATGCAAAAGCCATGCCAATGGTGGACCGTGACATACTCTTGATTACAGCTGGAGAACAGACCATGATTGTTTTGATGACAAGGAAAAGTCACTTGGGATATCAACCAAGGATTGCTTTGATGACTTTGTATCCAAAGGATATTGATGTGAAGCATGATTATGTGGAGCAAAGGGAACTTGGATGTATGACTCAAGCAACGAAGGAAAAGAGAATGATTGATTTTGTTGCAAGAGATAGGAAGAAAGATGGAGGTGGAAAGGCAGTTCCACACATCTTGAGGAAAATGACACATGCATCTTCTACTTAGAGACTTCACTAGGGAGTTGCTAATGAGAGGGGAAGTCTGAGTTCTTCTTCTAATGAAGTGGTTGGAGAAGGTTATGCAGGTAGATATCCAACTGATGTTGTGTACTTTTGAAGGTATGGCATGGGCATATATGACTTTTAGTTGACGAAGGACAAGCTTGGGAAGCTTGGATGTACACATGAGGAGGTTGTTGCTGTGCATGAGTAATTAAGGGTGCAACATAAATCAGATACATGGGTGGATGAGAGCCAGGGAGGAAAATTCCTAGCCCTTCTCACATGATACACTTTCCTCCCTGCCCCTTCTCACACGATAGACCTTTGGAGGTGGGTGTGTTGAATACCAAGATGATGAGAAGGGTTGCACCACCCTAAAAAAGGGGACTTTGGGGATGAGGTCTCTCTTCTACAAATTATGATGATTCTTGGATGGATGTGGTTGTTGGGACATCATTGTGAGAAACACATGGAAATTAACATTCATGACAGAATGTTGCAAATGAAATGAGGGTTACTTCATGGACCTGAGCATGGCTTATTTTACACTTAGGATGTATTCTTGATTGAGTTGATACTATGATATGATGCTAGAGAAACGACCAATGGTGGCATGAGGAGGAGAATTCTCATGGATTTGGATGTGACAGTTGGACTGATCACCAGACTAGTTCAAGCCATGGGGCATGCAGTGCACCGAGTTTTGTCAGATATGTATCGAGGGATGAACAAGATATGTTGTGTTGGATGGAGTATCATGGTAGATATTTTACATAATGACAACACATGATATTCAACACGATATATGTTGTAGTGGTAACAGGTAGCTTAAGTTGAGGGGGACCAACCTTCCATGGTGGAGCAACATGTGGAGTTGTGATAGGTGTGGTTGATGATCATGGATTGAGGAGACTTTCCCTTTCTTTTGAGACAAGGACCTTGATGGAGGTTTATGCGATATTGAGCAGAGATGGGTGACATGAATAATGGATATTGAGCTAGTGACACTTTGCAACAGTTCATGATAATGGTGCTGTCGAGGATGACAACATTTCTAGAGTGGTGGAGGATGTTAGGGCTTCAAGTTGGTGAGAACTCGAAAGAGTCGAAAAACCAATGACCACAGTTAAAGGTGTGCGGTTAGGCGCCCGCGTTTGGTTAATGACAACTCGGGTTAGTATGTTCGGTTAAAGGTGACTCTCAGGTAGATTTCGGTTATGTTTGACGAGTCGTACGATGAGATGTGTGATGGGAGTGTGTGATGGGCGAGCGTGTCAGGTGACCTGAGTTGGGTGTTCGGGTAGGCGCACACCCGGGTAAGGTGACACGGTGAGCAGCGGGCGCGCCCACACTTGATACTGGCGACTCGTGGAGTGACTAGTGGATTGAGTGGAGTTTGATAATGAAGGTGCAACTGAGTATGAAGGTTGGGGGAGTGGGTGGATAGGTCGACCCGAGTGGAAACAAATTATACAATAGAGGGCAATGACATACTATTTGGAGGTAGATTTGATGAGTGTATCGAGTAGGCTGACCTACACTTATGCACTTGGGCCAACGTGTGGGGAGGCGAAATGTCATGGAATTTGGGGTGCCATGGTCAAAATGACACTCGCATATATTGGGGATATTTGGATGTCATAACAACCATCCGAACTCAGACTTCATATTGTAGAATAACAAGAATGAGGGGTAGCACGAGCTATATGGCTTGGGCACGATTTCCTGGTAGAATTCTGTAAAATTGTGTAAGTGTGCAGGCCGAATGGTTGGTTGCATGACTTAGCTGTAAATTTGTATACTTGTATATTATTGAAGTTTTGTAATAAATTGAATTGGGTGAACTTTACGGGAGTTGCCCCTCCCAAGTATATATGGTTGTACTTGTGGTAGAATTGTGATTTTCACTGCACACTGATGAAATATAATTGAAGAAGGTAATTTTTTATGAATGCTTATTCTGCTGCACTGTTGAACACTTATTGGAGAATTAGCTAAGTGTTGGGTTAGGCGTAGTCCATACAATTAAGTATTGGTGAAAAGAAAAAGTTTAGTGGTGTTTCACCCACCTATGTTTGGTTGGAAGGCTACCACTAGGATAGGGGTGTGACAGAGAGAGTCACACATAAACTTATCAAGAAAATAGGTGGTAGAGTTGAGAGTTAGGGTTTTTGAGGCGCTCAAGTTGTTAAGGAACACAAGCAGTTGTTGCCTGATGGGTGATGATGACGCACTATTGGATGGAGGCATTGTAGTTTTTGTAAGGAAATTTATCAAGGCATGGCACTCCAAGTTGAAGGAGGCCACAACTATGAATATAGAGATATTATTTTCAAGGGATGCAAATCCTGTCTTGTTTCAATCAGGGTTGAAAATATTGTGTGGATCTCTCAACTTCATGAACCATTTGGTGAGAAGGAAGGATGGAGCCTCCAACATGAGGATCATGATCTCCATCACCCCTTGGTTCCTATATTTTGATGCCACAAAAATGGTGGTCTAAACCATGTCGCTATGAGTGAGGCTATCAAATCTCCCCCTTCCTTTATAGTACCACAAGGTTCTAAATAAAATCAGAAACACCTTGGGATCATTAAAAAAGATGGACCTCAAAAGGATGAAGAAATGTATATTTACCTTCATCAAATTATGTGTGGAAATATACCTTATTAAAGGTCTACTTGATCATATTCATTTGAAACATAAAAATGTTCAATGGACCCAGTTTTTGGACTATGCATTTAGATGTTGAATATGTTACCAAATGGGACACTTGTAGAACACATGCCTGCATGCAAAAAAATATCCCAAAAAATAAAAAGGGGTAGTCTCGCAAAATAAAGGGATGATAACCTTTTGATCTCTACCTCGAAGAAGAAGAAGAAGAAGAAACCATAGAGGACCCTCCAAACCAAATAGAAGGGGATGCTCTAGTCCAAAATGGAAATAGAACCCAGATGCAAAATAGCACCAAAACAAAAGAGTTCTAAGCACCAGATAAACATAAAAAAGAGCCACACAAACAAATTGGGACAAGGGGTATGAAGAGAGCTCACGTGAGAGCTCAAATTCAGACAAATAACTTCCAACGAAGCCAACATGAAGCGAATTGGCAATGGTTCTAGTAGATCCTAACTCGGGGGGATGACATAAGGTCTGGAAAAAGAAAGGCAAAAAGGACATGTTAAATGATTATTATCGCACTTAACTTCTCAAGTTCTTATGCATTTTTTTCCGTTTGGAAAACCAAA
>APFE031178395.1:0-10922 GCA_000404065.3 Pinus taeda | reverse complement strand
TAGCCATTCATTGTCATATCCTCACATGGGATTAGCTACAGCATAGGGGTTTTAATGGTCCCAATATTTGTCACATGTGCAGAAAGGAATTTGGGGATGCAAATCATCTACTATTAAGATGTCCTTTTGCAAGGGTTGTATGGGTGAAAACCATAAGCGACACGAGACACAAGGATCTGATAAGAGGTGTTATGGTGAAAACCCAACAACATGTATCAGGCACTCTCAGCATAGATATGATATATTATGTAGATGGTTATGGGTCAAGAGAACTCTCATTGTGTACAAGGAGGTCGGCTTATGGAAAATTTGTTTATTCAGATCAATTCACTGAGATCAATTTAATCAAACTTAAAAGTCCCTTTACATTCAACCATGCTTCCATTTCCATATTAGCGAGTACACTGAATTACTGACCATTTGTCAAGCCACGAGCCTCGTCCACCGACATAACTCACTAGAACAAGTCCTAAGAACGATGCTCCCTCTGAAACCACAATGAAGGATTACAAAAACAATCCCTTTATATATCTATATGCGAACATAACTAATATGTCATCATGGTGAAGGATTTACAATAAACATATATGCAAACATAACTACTATGTCATCATGGTGAAGGATTTACAATAAACATATATTAAAATATGAAGAGACATGGCAGAAAAAGAGACATGGCAGAAAAGGCCTCATGATGGATGTATTCCTCACATTGTCATTATTAAAATAATGTTGATAAATATAAATACATGAGGAGAATTTGTTTCAAGATATGGTTGAGAAAATATCTCAACCAAAAACTTATCTAGGAGCTTAATTAGCTGGATAAAATCTCTCAACCAAATAGGCTTAAACTGACTCCTAACCATGAGGAACAAAGTCAATATAGAAAGGTAGGATTAAATCCAACTTTCTTGATTTTAATTAATTTAATTATTTTGGGCTTATAATTGTTTTTAACATGTAAGAGTGAGGCTAACACAGTGAACATTAGTTCGACCATCCCTATAATGATCTCTATATCTCCATGAGTCTTACCATGAATCTCTCAACTAATATTCATCCCTAACATCTCTCTTTTCTCTTCATCTCTAAATCTTATGTAGACTTCTAATATTGGTCTACATCATTAACAAATTACATATCCATCATATTATTTATTAAACATCTATCCTAGATTGGATCATTATATTTTTTATCACTTATCTTAATGCTTTTAGGGTGGAAAAATCAAATAACTCATCTTACAAGAGTAGATCTAATGATATGACCTAGTTTAGAGAATTGGGTCAAAAGCCTTCTAGGGCTAGTTTGAATCCTTAAATGTTGTTTTTTGGAGATAAAAACTTATTTCTGGAGTGCTACATGATGTTATTTAACACTCGAAGATATTTCCAAAATTGTGAGAATCATGTCAATGAAATTCTAACTTCGGGATCACTCATTTTTTGTCTTGATGATGGATCCCCTTTGGGATTTGAAATGTCAACAAGATGAACATAGTACTGTGGATGATCTGAGTCATATTTTTCCAAAAATGACCACATAAGCTTAAAGTCTAACATAAATTCTAAATTAATCACAAATTACCTATTGGCCTATGTTATAACTAAGCTTCTATGAAGAAAGGGCTTCTATTCTATTTGAGTGCATTTTGTTTCATAGGAGTGGGTAAAGGAAGATTAAAACAAAGGGGATTTGTACTGTATAGAAACACATGAGCCATCTGGTTTAGGTAAATCCATAAAGAGTGCCTTCTCCTTTGCATTTGAGTGGTATTTTCATCATTTCCCTTTTAGACAAAAGAGAGTGCAGAAACCTCACCTTCTAGTCAAGTTTTCTCCGATAAGGGTTTCCCAGAGCATATCTTGGTGCTCATTGTGGTTTCTGGGTGATTGTTTTTATCTTTTGTAACATCTGATGCATTTACTATTGCTTTTGTAAACAATTGTTAATTATTAATTAAGTTTAATTAAATTCTCTAGAGGAAGGGACAACCAACAGATCAAAGTCTAAGGGGCTTCGCTCATTTTTCTTACACATCTTGAATAACCTTACCCTGTAACTTATTACATGTTGGACCCAAACGTGACTAAGAAAAATCGATCCTGTAACCATTTTTTAAAGTGATGCAATTAGAGTTGAATTGAAGTTGGTAGTGTTACTAAAAACTCATTTATGAAGAACATAAATTGAAATGGGTGGGTCATCCTCATTCTCCCCTATCACAAATCGAGGAGACAACCATGGAGGAAAAGGCATCGAGGAGCCTCGAGGAGCCAATATCGTGCACTCTCTCAACTACGCAAAGGGATGTGGATGACATATACACCCAACAATAATGAAATTGGGGTTGGTTGGTATGCTAGAGTTGGCTCAAGGGTTCCATGTGTTTAATCTTAAATACTATGACTGTTTTTAAGACCATTGAACATTCAACAACTAAGTTCTTGTTATGTCTATGCATTCCAATTTGCTGTGAAACCACCTATCTATTAGGTGCTTGATGTTAGTAATGAAATTTCTGGGTATTTGTTGTGGGTTCAGAAACCACTATGTTCTTGTTGCATTTGTGAAACCACTTAGTGGTTTCCAATTTGTTTTGAAACCACCTAATAGTGGATTTATTACCTTGAAAACTAAGCAACACATGTATTCCTTAAATTTGGGTGCTACGCCATGTTTGAATCTTGGAGAATAAGTGGGTCATAGTGGTGCATGTTGTAAGACTATTAAACCACCCAAAAAATGAGCCCCATCTTTTGAGTGATTGACCTATCCACTAGTGTGAATTACCCCTGTGCAAGCATTCCCTCAGAATCTAGATCTAGCTTGAGGGAGGTCAACTACAAGAAATGTTGCATTGTAGTTAGCCTATGGTTGGGTGGAGAGTGGAAGTCCCTTCTCCAATTGCTAGTTGAAATTAACATACTTAGATAAATATCATGCCTTTTATATATTGGATTTATGAATGATGTTTTATGTTTGTTGTGATAGTAAATTGGTATATGCTTTTAAATAATCATGAATGATGAGTTCTTGAGAGCAATGTATATCTATGGTTGAAGCTTCCCTTTGTATTTATGGTTACATGAATATTTAATATTGTTAATTTATTTGTAGAGATTAGAAATTATAGACTAATTTAACATGTTGTGGATTATTGGAAGGCCTGGTTAATTATGAGATTTCATAACCTATGAAATTACTGAGATCATTTTAATGTTTATGCATAATTATACATATTTTTGTACATTCAAAGATTCATTGTTCAATTGGGACTATAATGTTACTGCATAAGCATGCAGTAGGAATGCCTTCGTAATAAGGATTGAGAGTGCCTTATTCCACTGAAGGAACTATCTAGATCAATACAGATAGTTAGGGATAAATGTTTTAACTAATGGAGTCTTGGATTTAGGAGCTAGTTCTTTCCAATGCTCAGAATTTATGGTGAGTTAAAAATATGTTAGTGCCTTAGACTCATTTGAACACAACATAGTATCCCTGATGGCATGAATTTAAGTAGTAGCATTGGTATTATAGAAAGTCCTAGTGAATTTCCTTAAGTTTGTTTTCCGAATTTTAGTAGAAATCTAGGATCTAGGAACATCTAGGGCCCAATGGTTCCTGTTATGAAATTTCATATGGGCCAGATACTATTACATCACCAAGTTTTGAGACATCTGAGGTTATTCATGACTACATGTCCCATTTTAAATGTGTTTTGTAAATAGATGCTAAAGGGGGTATATTGTTAACTTTATGCTTGGATGCATTTGGAAATTTAAGCATCTCGATGGTCAAGGCATCTCATTATGGACAATCATATATACCTGAGTTGAATCAGATATATATATATAATTATTAGTGATTTGGGGTGGGCCCTGCTTGGGTAGAATATATGCATATATCATATTTATCCATATTGGATATTTCATTCAGAATTTGGGGCATCCACTACTAGTGGAGTTCAACACACATAAAAGGTCCTCAATTGAACCATGATTAGATTCTCCATAGAGTTGTGTGAAAAAAAATCCAAAAATATGGAGGTCCAAAGGTGTGTTGACTATGGACGGTGATTGATCACTCAGATTTCCTTTAGAACTCGATAAAACATGAAGTTGTTTCATAACACGACAAGGTCAAGCCTTGTGGCACTTGCTAGTTTGGGATGATGTGGCAAGTGCCACAGAGGCCTAATAATGGCCATGTGGGTGCCACGTTGGGATTTCAAGTGACATGGGATTGCTCGAGGTGGCATGGAAGGGCCACGTTGGTCACATGTGGATGCCACGTGGATGTCCCTTGCTAAGGTGGCATATTTTAATTGGTGAAACTTCAAATGGGCATAATTTTCAATCCAAGAGTTGGATTGAGATAAAATTTATATCGTCAAAAATCTCTTGATGACATGGATGCGATGGTGATATTAGATTATTTTTATCCCCATCTTAATAAAAGACCTTGGAGTTCAAGTTAGGACAATAAGTAACACCTTCCATTGCTCAAGATAGAACGAGGGGGTGGGAGGGTGTGTTCACCTATTATTTATTGTACACATTTAAAATACTGGATGCATAAATAACAAAATCAATAATAAAACATCTGGAATTTGAAGGAATTCACCAACATCAACAAATATTTTAAGGAATTCACCAACATCATCAACATCACAAATATGAGTTATTCCTTCTCACTCACCCTTAACGAGTACTTGTGATATCAATATGTAATCATAAGTTTACATCTTCAATTTTCCTTGGAACTTGTCCTTACTTCATCTTTATCTTATGTTCTCTTTGCCTTCAATGATCTATATTTATCTTCTACCTTCTCTAAATATTCTTCTTTGGTATTTGTCTTCATCTTCAATTTTCATCTTGTACCTACAAACATAATCATAATTTCACTCCCCTTGCATCATGATCAACCATTACCATATTTTTTATTTCGATTTCCCATAACCACATTTTGTGTTTTCTTTGGATGACCCTTAATTACACTCTAGTATTTCTTTGGATGAACTATAGCCACAATTTACGTGGGTTTTGTTGGAAGTGGATTTCAGCAAAGGCTTGCTAGAAGAACTGGAATTATGATGGGGTACATCTACAATAAGGCTCAATGTGGATTTATGGGGGGTGCCTTTCCACTACTTATAATGCCATGAGACAGGACATTTGATCTCATCATGCCAAAAGATGCACACTTTCAGGGCCGCGCTAGACAACAAGAATTTCGTGGGAATTTGCCACAGGATAAGGATGATGCTCCATAAGGAAGAACTCCCTGAGTTGACCTCTTTCCCCATGTAACCCACTTTCTCCAAAAATGCCATCTCTTGTGGTTGATAAAAATGAATTTGTTTCTTTGTGGGCTATGGGCTAAAAGGGGGAAAATTCCCTATCTTATTTACATGAGTCCCCAATATTGGGCATATCCCTGCTGAGACCAATTTATCCCCCATAACCTCTTCTAGCATCATCTGCTGGAGGTATATTACCTAGGGGTTTAGAGAACCATCCTAATCCGCCTTTCCATACTTTTTCTAAGAAAGATAATTTTGTTTTTCTTCTTCTCATGAAGGCAAGGGCCATGTCACCTATAACCCATGACTGTTGGGGCTTATTTAGACTTATCCCCAAATTGGGACCTAATCTCTCTTTCACAGTTTACATCCTCAAATATCAAAACCCTTCAAATTGTTCAGTCATTTTTTCATTCATTTAGGGCCAAGGAGAAACCTCTTCCCCAGAAGGCCAGCCCTAAACAAAAAAAGAAAACCCATAAATTTAAAAAGATCTATGTTTGTAATTTCACGAAGCCAAGTAGGGGACCTGCGAATGGAATACAAGAGAAATCGATGCCTTTAAGTTTAAAATTTTTAGAAGAGAATTTAACTGACTCTCAGGCCCTTAGAGAGGGCGAGCTCATTACAATGGATCTTTCGTGAATTTAACATCATGGGCCTAGGAGCGACCGAGAAAATATGATCTTTGTGTGGTCTAATTAAAGTGCACAACTCAACTATCATCCTCCTTCAGGAGATCATGTGTTCACACGGTAAGACTTGGGATTTTTTACTATCCATTTGTCCAGATTGGTATATATGTGCTTTTAATGCTGCTCGACATTCAAGTGTCCTAGGTGTTATTTGGAACCCCAAGGCCATTACACTACATGCATACATCTCATTTGCTGGTATTTTACTTATAGGTTACCTTCCTAGGTTGATGCGCAGATTTCACATCCTAAACATCTATGCACCATACTTTAGAAGGAGAAAATTATGGGATCATGTATCGAAATCTGGCATCCTCGGGCTGGATTCACTGATCATTACAAGGGACATTAACTTTTCTTTGGGGAAGGAAGAAATTTGGGGGAAAAGAGCAGTCATAGATCCACTTCCACTTACTTTTCAAAGATGTGAGATTCACATGGCCTTCAAGATGTGATCCTGATCCCCATCACACCAACTTGGTGGAATGGGCACATTGGGGATGAGGGAATTTCTAAGAGGCTTGACCATTTCATAATCAATCATTTGAGGAATCACTATTGGGATTATATCAAAGATCATCCCATTTTTTGTATCCGACCACCTTCTAATCATGTTGAATTTTGAAGGAGTCACACTAAAGAGACCATATCCCTTTAAATTCAATGCAATGTGGTTGAAAGCTCCGAATTTTGTGACATTATTATCCAAGGTATAGATCCTTGAAATCACTTCTTAAATTTTGCCAAAATTTGAGGGCCCTCAAGAAAGAAGCCATTAAGTGGACCAGGGATAAGAAGAGGGCCAGAATCAAGATGCTGGTGGATTATGAAACGACATTGGGTTACTATAATGACCCCTTGGACCCTTTATATTTCTCTGTAGCATATAGGGAAAACATCTTGAAATTGGAAGGTGAAAAGAGGAAAAAACTCTTAGAAGAGGAAGAGGAATGGAAGCTTAAAAGTCTCCCTCTATGAATGAATGTGGGGGATATAAACACAAAAATTTTCCACATGTATGCAAACAAGAGGAAACTAAAAAAATCTATCATAAATATTAAGGATAAGAAGGGAAATGTCATAAACACAGTCGGATATTGAAGAGGAGGCCTTTAATATTCAAAAGACAATATGAAGAGCAGACAAATATACATTCCGTTCAAATGAATTTCATCTCAAATTTACCTGTCATGTTCACTGAAGAAGATAATTTTGTCCTGGGGGGGCCGATAGCTAAAGAGGAATTAACATCAATTTTAAAGGCATGGGCAAAGGACAAAAGTCCAGGTCTGGATGGTGGGGAGTTAAACTCTTCATACATTTTCTAGAATTGATGTTGCCTAATCTCCTCGCAGTGGCGAAAGAATCTAGGATGAAGGGTTACATTTCAGGGGTCATGAACGCAAAATTACAAGCAAAATGAATATGCATTACAGAAATGGAGGATAGGATGATATGGGATGGCACGTATAAGAAAAAACAACCAATGGTAAAAGAGATATATTATAATATTACATAAACAAACGAAAGTTACACAAGTTTCAAATGGGCTCAATATTGCTTGGAATCAGGGAATACCTTAAAAACTCATATGTTTCGGTTGGCTAGCCATTCATGGTGATATCGTCACATGGAATTAGCTTCTTAGGGGTTTTAACAGTCCCAATATTTGTCACATGTGCAGAATGGAAGCTGAGGATGCAAATAATCTGCTATTAAGATGTCCTTTTGCAAGGGCGATATGGGATGGAGTGTTGGAACATAAATTGAATTTATTATAAGAGATAGTTACAAAGATTACAAGACTAGGTAAGGCCATTGCAACATTGAAAATATGGTCATTTAAAAAAATATTTTTCTAATCTTGTCGTAATAAAAGGAGGAGAAATATGTTTCAAGGAAGGGAAAGACTCAAACAATTTGGTGGCAAGAGAATAATTTAACCTTGGTTTAGTGTTTTGATTGCAAGGAATAACTGCATTATGCTAATAAATTTCCATCAAAGAACAAGGCATCAAACAAAGCAAAGGATTTGCTTGCACACCTTGATTTTCAATTTCAAGATTATATTTCTTTTGAAGATGATGAATACCTTCCAAATGAAAATTCCATTTTCCTTGCACATAGAGGAATTAGAGTATGAGTCAAAAGTCTAAATATGATAAGTTCTCTTAGGAAAGTCTTCATGCTTGCAAGGAAAAAACAAGCAAGCTTGATCTAATTGATTGTATAAAGCATGATAGTATTCTTAGTAAATGGTATTATGCATATAGATATTAGGATAAAAAGGACTTTGATTTAGTACATTTTAGAGAAGGAGCTTGGAAAGGGCATCCTACATTTATCTTCCAAGGCTTATATTAGACAATTCAAAACATTTTGCATAGAGTTTTCCAACATGCATCTACATGATATTGTGATCCATGATGGAAGGTGGTTACTAGTCAATTTCTCCACTAACATTGATGCAACTACAATATCCATTATTTCTATAAACACGTTCACCCATTTGCAAAATATAACCTTGTACTTTATTCCTTGTTAAGTTTAAAAAAACTTAATTCTTACACTAAATAATGATGCAAACAAAACAATAATACAAATAACTTTATGCGTATAACACATCTTCCTAATCTAAAAAATACCAAAAAATGACATCACTCAAAATAATTCTTTAGCTTCATGACCATTGTCTAATATAGAGCTAGCCAATTGTGTATATAGATACACTGTTCGTTAATAATATAGAATTCTCACATCCCACTATTACCAAATCCCACTATTACCAAATCCGGTGTCAAAATGGTTGCGAGTAATAGTATTTACCGTTCATGAAAGGTAATAATCTCTAAGTTCTTCAACGAAAAAATATAACTATTATTTTTATATATTCTACGTGTAAGCTTGCTCGGGTTCTCCATATATTCCTTCTTTCTTCCACTCATTTACAAGAAATTCAATCATTTCCTGTGACAGATAGCATACTATGTCACATATCTATACCTTTTCAAATTCTTGAATTAAATGCTTTCAAAAGAAAATAAATAAAATGAATACTTACGGGTAGAGGGATGCGTTGAGAAAGGGAATGCAAACTCTCGTAACTTGTGTTAGACCTATTGAAAAAAACATTTTTTTTAATAATATTAATACCAAGATGAAAAAGTAAATTAATCCAGCTAAACTAACCATAAAAAAAATATACCTTAAAACAGGCTCAGCAACCCGCTTAGCTTTCTTCGCAGGTCTATTGGCAACCCATTGCTGCCTCATTTCATTCCACAAAATAACAGCTGCAATATGGAATGACAAATTTCATAGGTCAAGATCAAATAAAATTGATTTATGTTGAATTTAAGGTTGAAATGGAATGTAGATTCATAAATATTTAATCCATATTTTCCTCAATTTAGATGTTTCTCGTTCATCATATTTTCAAAGTACTCCAAAATTTATAATCTAATTAAACTAAGAGGAAATGGACTGGACTAACATGTCTCTCATTCATTGTATTTTCTCTAAATATTCCAGAATCTATTTAAACTGACAGGAGATTTACCATGGTTGACAAACTCAGTGTTTTCTGTGTTGGCATTCACTGCCTCAGAATCAGCATTTTGTGTCGATCTACTTCATTCTTCATTCGTACCCGAATTTTCAACTTCTTCGAGCTTGAATCCATTCTAATGAGCACAGATGGTTTGCACAGCTTCAGCTTCCCAAAACAGAACTGCCCTGAAGGTTTTATGGATTAGCATCAATAACTAAGACAGAACATTGATTACAGCATGCTAAATAATTGAGATTGTAGTACTATAAAGTTTTCAAGTATTATTTTTTTCAGATTTATTTTGGGATTTAATTTGTTTACAATTTTGCAGAGATTTATTGAAATTACAAGTTTGACCAGTGAACTCTTCACAATTAAAGTGTTCTAGAAATTTTTGAAGTTGAATCCATATATGCAGTAAAAAAATCAGTTTAAATAATATATACAGTGAAATAAACCAGTTTAAACAACATACTTTTAAATAATATATACAGTGAAATAAACCAGTTTAAATAATATATACAGTGAAATAAACCAGTTTAAACAACATAAATCAAGATTTAACCACAGATTTATTCCTCGGATTCTAGCCAAGTTCCACTGGAAACTCCAAAACACCACATTTAAAAACTACTCCAACAACAAATAATATATCACTTAGAAATATTGTAATCATTAATTTGTTGATAACCAGAAGAATACCGAAAATGCCTATTAAAAATATTTGAAGTGAAGGGATACATATTAAATATAAGAAGAAATTGATCTAGTTTTATATAATGTTGATGATAAACAGAGTTAGCAGTATGAATTTTGAGTAAACAGAAGACAAGTCTTAGGTCTGAGCTGGACAAGCCTGCTCACATGTATGCTATTGTTTGTGTGAAGTTAACTTAGAGTGGTTGAACTTTTTAGGCATTTTTATATAGTAGAAATTTGTGGGTCTATTTTCAATTGTGATGGTTGCCCTATTGTGATAGTTACCAAATTGCTAATAGTATTTTTTCAATAAAAAAATACGCATAATACTATTATTACAAATCAATTCCAAACACCAAAACTCTAACAACCAATTAAACTCCAAAAACTTAATCAAAATAAATAAATAAATAAAAATATAAAATCTTACCCCAAAACTGTAAAACTTTACGAAGATCGAATCTGAAACCTTTGCGAAGATCGAATCTAAAAATGTTAATGCTCCTTTTCGTGCTTCAAGCTGTCTCCGAAGACTTGAAAAAAAAAAAATAGATTGAGGTATCTTTTATATGTATGCGTAGGGTACATTACGATATTTCTACCGTCGGCGTTTAATTAATTAGTTAATTTAAAATTAATTTATTAATTAATGAAAAGCAACCCA
>APFE031178394.1:0-10700 GCA_000404065.3 Pinus taeda | reverse complement strand
TCAATAATGTAGGTTGATTACAAGAACTGGTCAATTATGTTTGACTACATGTGATTAAGTGTATTTGTCGTTAATTAGGCATTTCTTATGCATATTATTGGTTGCATGTAGCAATGTGTACAATGGGATAATGATTGTTGTCATGGATGAGGTCATAACATGCATTGTTGATAAGGCCTTGCATTGATGAATAGATCCTAGTTAGGGTGAGGTTTATATGTTGATTCATTTATTTGTGCATGTCTATACATTGTTATGATTATGTTATACATGTATCACACTGATTTGGTGATCTTGATCTGGTTTATATGACATATTATGCATTGCAGGAAGAAAGATATCAAATGGATTAGATGAGCAACGTGGTGTGGGGCATACTTCTAATTTGGCCGATACATTGAGAAGCTTAAAGGAAGAGATGAGTTGTAAGGTAGATAATGAATGAATCATACAGTCACAAGAGAAGAAAGCAGAGGTTAATGCTATACTTCTTTAGAGTTTGTCAAACTTGCAGTGACAAGGGATGCTTCAAATCAGCCATGCACATGAGGATGAGACTAATGGGGCATATGGAAATAGATCTACTGGTAGACATGGGTCAAATAGATCTGACATGGTGAGAGATGGCAAGTTGTTGGACACTCCGTAAAGGAGGGGCTATGACTACATGTATTATTCTAGTTCTGGTTTTGATAGACATCACGATCATTGTCGATATCATCCTTACAGGAGCACTGATAGGGTGTACTATCCAAATGAATTCAGGAAAGAAAAACCACCTAATTTTGATAAAGATGTGAAGAAGCCGGTAGATGCAGAGGCTTAAATACTTGGAATGAAAAAATTCTTTGACTTGCATGAGTACACTGGTAACATGAAGGCCCAGATAGCTATCGGTAGTGTGAAAGGTAAAGCAGACATTTGGTGGGAAGATGTTAATTGGGCTAGAGACATTAGGATAGATGACTTGAGTTGGTGGGAATTAAAGAGGATTTTCACGAAGAAGTACTTGTTAAAAAGGTACTACAATAGGAAGGCTAAAGAGTTATATGACTTAAAGATGGGGTCAATGACAAATGAAGAGTATACAACCAAGTTTCTTAAGTTATTGAGGTATGTACCGTATCTTACAGATGAGAAGGCTAAAGCTCAGAGATTTGTCAGTGGTTTTCCATTAGAATTTAGAGATGAGATTGAGTATGATGAGGCTCGGTCACTTGAGGAAGTCATTGGGAAACTGAAGCATTGTTATGAGAAATCAAAGCTTAAGAATGAATCTCAATATGGATGGAGAGGAAAAGACAAAGGTAGAGGTGAATGGCAGCCTGAGAGGACAAGGCCTCAACATGTAGATGGGAAACAAAATTTGGCACAGCAAAAGAGATTTAATGCAGCTAGACAAGGACATGGGATACAACAAAAACATAAGCATAGAGGTGAGGGAACTAGTCGGTTGAAGTGTTGAACATGTGATGAGGAGCCCCTTAGGAGGGATTTTCTTAAACATCAGGGTGTAAGGCCTAAGATATATAGTATAGAAGAAGCGCAGATTGTTGGTGATGTTGGTGAAAGTATTCCACATATCTATGTAGCGATGGACAGTAGGAAAGCAAAACATCAGGCATCTATCACTGAGATGGACAGTAAGCCTTGTGATTAATTTTTTTCTATTTTGATTGACGCTAGATATAATTATAGTTATGCTAGTCCTAACTTGGTGGATAAGTGTGGGTTGAATAAGGAGTTTCATGTAGAGTCTCGGATAGTGCAGTTGGCTACAAGTATGAAGAAGCGAGTTAATCATTGGTTAAGAGCTTGCACATTTAATTTGAATGGTATGCCTACAACAAAACATTTGAATGTATTACCGTTGGATTCATACAATATGTTATTAGGCATGGGTTGGTTGTATCTACATAGAACAAAGGTAGATTGTTCTTACAAAGCTATTGAGTGCGTGGATGACAATGGGGAACCAAGAGTCTTACTAGGTAAGAAGAAAGCCACATTAGTTAGGATGGTGACAACTATACAAGTGAAGCATAGCCACAAGAAAGGCTGCAAGCTATTTGCAGTACACATTTCTACTAATAAGGGTAAGAAGGTTGAGGATGCAGATGTGTTGAACAGGTACCCAATGTTGTAACAATTTAGGGATGTATTTCCTGAGGACATTACAAAGTTTCCACTTCATAAGGAGCTAGAATGTTTTATTGAGTTAGTGCTAGAGGCATCTCTAGCATCGAAAGAAACTTACAGGATGAGCGCACCTGAGTTGGTTGAGTTAAAATTGTAGCTGAAGGAAATGTTGGACAAGGGATATGTTAGGCCAAGTGTATCACGTTGGGTTGTGTCGGTCTTGTTTGTGACAAAGATAGATGGTACCCTCAGATTATGCATTAATTATAGGAAGCTGAAGAAAGAGATGATCAAGAACATGTACCCTTTGCCAATCATTGATGACTTGTTCGATTAGCTGAAGGAAGTAGAAGTGTTGTTGAATATTGACTTGAGATATGGTTACCATTAAGTATGCATCAAAGAGGAGTACATTTACAAGACTGCGTTAAGGACCAGGTACAGGTATTATGAGTTTTTTGTTATTCCATTTGGCTTAATGAATGCTCCAGCTACATTAATGTGTTTGATGAATAGTGTCTTGCGTCCATATTTGGAAAAGTTTGTTATTATGTTCATTGATGATATACTAGGATATTCCAAAAATGAAGAAGAGCATGCCGAGCACTTAGCACCAGTATTGTGGTTGTTGAGAGAGCATCAGTTGTATCCTAAGCTCAGAAAATGTAGTTTCTTTTAGACCGAGGTGCACTCTCCAAGAAGGGCATTGCAGTAGATCGAGAGAAGATAAGGGCCATCATGGAGTTGGTAGCTCCTAAGAGTGTGGATGAGGTGAGATATTTCATGGGTCGAGCAGGCCATTATAGGAGGTTCATCAAGAAATTCGCACATATTTCTTATCCCAACACATCATTGTAAAGGAAAGGTGAGAAGTTCAAATGGAGAGAAGCATGTGAGGCTAGCCTTAAGTAGCTCAAGAATTTGTTGACACATGCACCAATGCTACATATTGCAGATCCGAGCAAAGAATTTGTAGTATGTACAGATTCTCACAAGAGAGGATTTAGTTGAGACCTTGTGCAGGATGAACAGGTCGTATGTTGTGAGTCCCACAAACTTAATGAGCATGAGCATAACTACCTCATGGATGATATTGATCTAGCAAATAATATACATGCACTGAAGATGTGGAGGCACTATCTTCTTGGCAGATGGTTTGTGCTTATGAGTGATCACATTAGGTTGAGGTATTTGTTTGACCAAATGAATCTAAATGTCAAGCAGGCTAGATGGTTTGCCACGATCAGCAAGTTTGACTTCGAGATTAGGTACATAAAGGGTAAAGAGAACAGGGTGGTAGATGTTCTCAGCAAACGGGTACATGTACATCATTTTGCAGCTATGAGCTCCTATGGGACAGACTTACAAGATAGGATCTTGCAGGCAGGACATCAAGATGTTAGGTATATGGAGATTATGCACATGTTGCAAGAGGGTGATAGTACAGGTACATGTAGTGGTACAGGTACATGTGGCAGTACATGTATAGGTACAGGTGCATAGGGCATGGACTATTGTCTTACACCGGAGGGATTGGTCAGGTTCTGAGATAGTATATATGTACCTGATAATTGTGAACTCAAGCTGGTGAGATTGAGGGAATTTCATGCAAAAACTTATTCAAGCCACCTAGGTTATCAAAAGACACTCACAATATTGAAGAGATATTACTATTGGTTGAATCTGAAGAGGAATGTAGCAGCGTCTGTGGCTAGATTTTTCAACTGTCAGTGAGTGAAAGCATAGTGCAAACATCCAGGTGGACTGCTATAGCCAATTTATATTCTCAAGTAGAATTGGGAGGTCATTTCCGTGGATTTCATCACAGGGTTGCAAAAGATAGTGAAGTAGCATGATACCATCATGGTCATTGTGGAAAGGTTAGCAATGTTGCACACTTTGGTCCAATGAAGCCTACGTTCTTACCTAGTGACATGGCATAGGTATTCATCCCAGACATGGTTAGACTAAATGGTGTCCCAAAGAAGATTGCGTTAGACAGGGACATAATGTTCACCTCCAAGTTTTGGAAGGAGTTATTTGAAGGTTTTGGCACCGAGTTGGCCTTTAACACAACTTATCATCCATAGATGGGTGGATAGACATAGAGGGTCAACAAGATATTGGAGGACATGTTGAGGTGCATGTGATGCATCAATAGAGGAAGTGGGAAGAGTATCTCCCTTTGGTCGAGTTTTCATACAAAAATGATTATCAGGATTCACTGAGCATGGTTCCTTTTGAGGCATTATATGGACATAGTTGTAACACTTCCATTACTTGGAGTGACCCACTTAGCAGGGTATTGACTGGACTTGATATCTTGGAAGATACAGAACAGGAGATGCAGGTGATCAAGAAGAATCTCAAGGAAACACAAGACAGGCAAAATATTTATGTAGACAGGAACAAGTTGTTTAAGGAGTTCCAGGTTGGGGAAAAAGTGTACTTACACATCAAACTGAAGATCTCATTCAGGATTGGCTCATGTGGCAAGATGGCACCATGGTTTTGTGGACCCTTCAATATCATTGAGAGGATTGGGCTAATAGCCTATCAACTTGCACTGCCTCCGACAGTGAAAGTCCAAGATGTTTTCCATGTCTCATTGCTTAAGAAGTGTGTTAAAGATGTTCATCATGTGATTGACTGGTTTGTATTGTAGGTCGAAATAGATGGTGAATTCAAACTAGAGCCTCAATGTATATTGCAGAAAAAGGTGGTCATGCTCTAGAATGTTGATTTGTTGTAGCATAGGATATGCTCCCGCCACAAAATTTGGTGGAGAGGTAGGGGCACATGAGATCTCCAATACCCAGAAAGGGTTTGGGAAGATTCCAAACAAATAAGTAGATATTAAAATAATTAATATTTTTATGGAGTCCCTAAGTCTAAACTTAGGGAAAATAAAATATTAATGTGTATTAATATGAACATGTGTTAGAATGGTCCAAACGACATGGATCAAGCCATATTAAATCTTAGCCATTGATTAGGGACTTAATCTCGGCCATTGATATGTCAACAAGAAAAGTATAAGAGGAGGCTTGATGGTCACTTCGAGAACACACCAGAGTGATCAGTCATTCTATTCTCCAGAGCAGGCTTTTCTAAGAGAGATAGAATTAGTGATCAGGAGATGTAACTGAGGGGAATTTGAGTACAGGGAGACAGACAGGTAGAGATAGTGCCAGGAGAGCAGCGTAGTAGCCAAGGAGAGTGATGCAGAGCCAGCTAGGGCTCACATAGGGCCACACAGAGGTAGTGGGGAGTTGCGCAGAGCCTCAGGGAGGCCAGTGTTGCTGACACAGAGGGCCAGAAGGCTGACACAGGGCATCCCAAGGCTAACAGAGACCAATTAGGGGTAATGCAGGGCTAGAGTGGGACAGAGAGGGGCTGACATAGTCCAGAGAGACGTTGACACTGGGGTTTTTGGGGAAGATTTCTGCTAAGTAGTTGCCAAAAGGATTATCCGGGGCTTCAGCCAGGAGATTTGTCAGAAACTGTGAGGTATTACTGCTAAGGAAATTCTCTATTTGGGTAGGTTAGCTTCGATACCCAGATTGTACTATGATATTTCTTAATAAGAAAAACCTCAGATAGCTGCACCGATTTTCCCACATTCAGTTTTTCCGCAGGCATTAGTCCAAAAATAATGATTTCATATGGCGTGTTTGTTTCTGTTTCTTCTAGTTGTTGATCTATAATATGTTAAGCATGCACTAGTGTTTATTTTTAGTATTTACATTATAAATAACTTGTTAAGTAAAATAACAAATAGGTAGCAATAAATCAGATAAAGTGCATGGAGGTTTTCTAGCTAAGTAAACTTAGAAAATTCAACATGGTATCAGAGGGTGATTGCAGATCACAGGAGGACTAAATGGCATCAGTTGAGCGAAGCAATAGCAACATAAAACATCTGTCCCGAGGTGATAAAAGTTGTTTATAGTAGAGCAACAATGAGGAAGGGTGACACAGTGCCTACATCATCAAGGGTGAGCCAAGAAGAGGCAACACAAACACTAAGGAAGGCAAAAGAAGCCTCACTTAGAGCCACACAATAGCTAGGGGGCTAACACAGTTGGCTGAGGAGGGTGGGTTGCTAGTGCCGGGATTGCGTAGAGCTTAGGAGATCTCACCTTCAAGTTGTTGGGGTTTAGAAGGCCATGGGAATATTGCAGAGTGGAGTTGGTGAGTTAACATAGTTAGAACAATACCTGACAGAGCAAGGGTAGAGGAGTTGCTAACAAGGGTTTCTAGCTGATGAACCTAGATCAATGGTGTGGTTTCACAAGATGATCAGAGTAGGGGGCATCTCGATAGTGGTAGAAGGATTTCTAGGAGGGAAATGAGGACTCAGAGGGAGTCGAGAAGAGAAATTCTAGACTGGAAGTAGAGACTTAGAGGAGTAAAATAGAGAACTTCCAGGAGGGAAGTACAGTAGCATCATGGCACTACAGGGAGCAAGAGATCAGGATAGACTGGACGGAGCATTGAACTTCGCAGTTTGGCAGGCCATAATCTTATATATACTGGACAGGAATCATGTCAAGAGCTTAGACTTGAAGGTAATAGCTATCCTAGTCAATCCTAATGATAATGACAAGTATGAGGAAGTGATGGCGAGGGCCAAGAGCATTATCCTTGGTAGGGTCAAGGATCATGTTGTACCACACATAAGCAAGAAGGTAACGACACTTGAGATGTGGAAGGCTCTCAAGAAGCTATACCAGCATACTTCTGTGCAAAGAAGAATGCTGCTTGAGAATCAATTGAGGTCATATCAGATGAAGAAGGGAGAACCAATTGATACCCTCCTTGAAGGACTGAATGAGATTTGAGATCAGTTGACTGCTATAGAGGCAACACCGGATCAAGAGCTGATGGTGAGGATAGCCCTAAATGTTGTCTTAGAAGACTGGGAAGTATTTGTCCTAAGTATACTGGGCAGAGGTACACTTCCACCTGGGGATGAACTGTGGGAATCTCTTCACTAGGAAGAGGTCAGACGACAGTTGGAGACGGGTAGCAGTAGCAAGGGGATCAAAGTCAAGCAGGATGAGGAAGATGTTACCCTAGCATCTGAGGGAAAGTAGGAAAAGCGGAAGAAGAAGGATCTCTCCAACATCAAGTGCTTCCATTGTGGGGAGCTGGGTCATTATATGACCTAGTGTCTGAGAAAGAAGAGTAAGGGAGAGTCTTTTGAGACTAAGGCAATGCTAGCAAGGGAAGAGAAGGAAGTTTTGATAGATGATGACTATGCCATGAGTGCACATGACCACTTGAGCGGAAGTGGGGAGACATTGAGCTATAGTCTGGTGGACTATAGGTGATGAGGGGTAGGATCCTCAACATACCCAGCCTCATGGATTAGACCTTGCTACGGGAGCCTCGAAGAGGATTAGCAGGACTGGCTGATGTGGGTAGAGATGGATGTAGATGGAGTAACAGAGAGAGCTACAATGCAAGAATCCTGAGACTATGTGAGGCTAGCAAGCTGCAGTAGTGCAAGAGGCATATGAATGTTGCACTAGTGCAGGATGGCATAGAGGCCTCATTCATAAAAGGGATTTTAAGGATCATTTGGTTACCTTTTCTTAGTTTAGCTTTGGAGCTCTCTCATTATTCTCTCTCTCTCATACTCTTGGACACTTAGAGTTTTCTTGGAGCACTTTGGTATCGGAGAAAGAAATGCAAAGAAGGCAAGAGGAAGAAAAGATCAAGTATGAAAGGGCACGATCAAGAAGCTACAACAGTGTTCATTGCAGGTATCAACATGCATGTGTATTTTCCTTGCTAGACTTGGCATGCATGGGATTGCATGTGTTTCTTTCTACCCTGGCATGGGTGTTTCTAAGTGTGATAGTATTTTCAGCCTAGCCTTGCCATTTCCAGAAAAATTTAGTGAGATGGTTTCTGTCATGCGGCTTGTGTGGGATGGCTAGATTGGATTCGAAGCTGAGTGGGGTAGATCTTCGAATTGACAAACAAATGATGGTAGTGGTCCTTGAATTAGACTAAGGATGCATGAAGCTACTAGCCTATTAACCCCTAAACCGAACTGTGGATTGCAGTAAAGCCAGATTATGTGCCTCGATGGGCCTAGGAATCCTTGCCAGTGAATGGAGGGATATACACTAAAAAAAAGAGGTGGCTTTTCTCTTCACTGGGCTTAGTGATTATGGGATGGAATGCATGTTAATTCATGGAGATTATGTCTAGATGTAGGCCCTAGTGATCCTTGGAATGGATTCTAGATGCATAGTAAAGCCTGAGAGACTAGGAGGCACTAAAATTCCTCACAGTGTAGGCAGAGAACTTCGGTGCCATCCACATCAATTGGTGTTTGATGTGTTCTATGAGTCCCACATTCATGCTTGGAATCTGGTGCGCAGATGATTGGCTGAAGAGAGACTTGGCTCAACTAGTATATGGTCAGGTGGAACATGGTAGTCCCATCTCTAGTTGGTTCAGTGAATTGATTAATGAGAAATTCATTCCATTGATTTTCATGTGTAAATGTACTAGTGTTTGCATGGATTTTGATGGCTGGTATGTTTATTGTAATTCTGTTCCTATATTGCTGGATATATGTTCATTTTATGGTAGCAGCTATGTTTGGCTCTCAGCATGTTTTTACTTGCATTTGAATGGATATTATATCTATGACCTAATAAGTGATAAGGAAACGACATGAGGAAATAATGCTTCATGGAAATTCTCAAATAATTAAGAGATCCCTACACCTAAATATGTTGTTTATACCTCTAGGTTACATGGTAATGATATGTTTGATGAAAATCTTCCATGACTAATAGGGGTCTGGTTAAGGCCTTGATCAACTATTTACTTTTGCATCATTGTTTCCCTATGCTTTACTTAATTATGAGATTTCATTCCATTATGGTCAATGGCTTGGCTTCGAGCCGTAAAAGAGTGGCTCAAACCTCGAACTCACTAACACAAAACTAGCAAGCTTGGACCATAGTCATTGGCAGGCAGGCCTGTGGGAGTGACTTTAGGTCTCTGGTCACTCCCTTGCCCATAGAATGACAGTGACTGAGCCTTAGATTGACCAAAACAACAATGGGACCTAGGAATTAGCTATCTGAGTGGCTGACTTGTCTCTTGAGGGTTCTGTTGATGGTGTTGGATGGATGCATGTGATATTTCATCAATTTCCACTTCCTTAAGGTTACTTAGGAGGTTGAATCTGATCATAATAACCTCTCATCTCATGCTTACCCCAATTTACATGGTTACTTGGGTTTATGTGGGAGGAGGGTGTTACAAAGTGGTATCATAGCATGGTTCAACACTGAGACTGAATGGGTTGAATGTGTGTTGGTCATGCATGCATGTCAGTTTCATGTGTGTCTCTTACACTTATATTCTTGTTGCATTTGCTTGATGATGGATTAGGGTTGTAGTATGGTTATCATGGAGAATCTGATGTTGATTCCATGAGGAGTAATTATCACACTGAATGTATATGGTTATTTGTCACTTACATGTTGATTTTATGTCGTCTACTTACATTCTTTTATGTTAGGTTACATTTTGAATATTTTGATTACATGCATCAGTAATGTAGGTTGTTTACAAGAATTGGTTGATTATGTTCGACTACATGCGATTAAATGCATTTGTAGTTGGTTAGGATTTCTTATGCATATTATTGATTGCATGTAGAAATGTGTACAATGGGACAATGATTGTTGTCATGGATGAGGTGATAGAATGCATTGTTGATAAGGCCTTACATTGATGACTGGATCCTAGTTAGAGTGAGTTTTATATGTTGATTCATTTATTTGTGCATGTCTATACATTGTTATGATTACGTTATACATGTATCACACTGATTTGGTGATCTTGTAGATAAGTTATCCTCTCCAAGCTATGCTAAGGTATGTCAATTTATTGTGATTTGGTTTATATGACATATTATGCATTGCAGGAAGAAAGAAATCAAATGGCTAGCAAGGTGGTAGACTACATAGAATCTCCCTATGCGTCAAACAAGCATCGTGGAGTGGGGCATACTTCTGATTTGGCCGATACACTGAGAATCTTAAAGGAAGAGATAAGGAGTTGTAAGGCAAATAATGAATGAATCATACAGTCACAAGAGAAGCAAGCAGACGTTAACACTATACTTCTTTAGAGTTTGTCAAATTTGCAGTGACAAGGGATGCTTCAGATCAGTCATGCACATGAGGATGAGACTAATGGAGCATATGGAAATAGATCTATTGATAGACATAGGTCAAATAGATCTGACATGGTGAGAGATGGCAGGTTGTTGGACACTCTAGAAAGGAGGGGCTATGAGTACATGTATTATTCTAGTTCTGGTTCTGATAGACATCATGATCGTTGTCAATATCATCGTTATAGTAGGAATGATAGGGGTACTTTCCAGATAAATTTAGGAAACAAAAACCACCTAATTTTGATAGATATGTGAAGAAGTCGGTAGATGCAGAGGCTTGGATACTTGGAATGAACAAATTCTTTGAGTTGCATGAGTACACTGATAACATGAAGGCCCAGAT
>APFE031178393.1:0-10136 GCA_000404065.3 Pinus taeda | reverse complement strand
CTCCCTATGCCCATCATTCTCTCCTCTACCTCTACCTCCTCCTCCCCTTCCCTCTCCCTCTCTCTCTCCATATCTGTCTCTCTTCCTCTCCTGCTCCCCGTCTTCCTCTCTCTACCCCTCTACCTCTCACACAACCTTTCCTCCTCCCCCCTCTCTCTCACTCCTCCTCCCCCTCCACCTGTCTTTCTCTCTCCCCTTCCTACTCCTTCTCCCCATCTATGCACCCACATATCTCTCTCTATGCCTCTCTTCCTCCCCCTCTACCTCTCCTTATCCCTCCCCCTCTCTCCCCCCTCTCTCTCACCGTCCCTCTTCCTCCTCTCTCTCTAGATCTCTGTCCAGCTCCCTCTATCTCACTCTATAAATCTCTTCCCCTCTCCCTCTCTCTCCCATTCTTTCCCTCCCCCTCTCCCTCTCTCTCTCACTCTCTCTCTCTCTCTCTACCTCCCTCCCTCCTCTTTCTCTTTCTGCCCCTCCTACCCTGCCCCCCCTACATCTCTCCACCCACCTCTGTTCTACTCTCTCCCTCTCTCTCGGCCCACACTCTCATTATCTCTCTCACTCTCATTATCACCATCATATCATCAAACATAATGCATGACATTTAACAAACAAAAACATAATCATCATTATCATAATCATATCATTTAACAAATACATCGACGTCATGTAGTAAACAAAAACATCTTATCAATTAGAAATCAATAATAATGACAATGTCTTAGAAAACCAATCGCTATATCATCTAACAAACAATAAAAGAAATACATACATAAATATATACACATTAAACGTGCGAAAGATGTGAACATCATTTTATCTTTCAATGAAATCCTATTATCTAATTAGCAAAAGCACAACCATCATATCACATAAACAAACGAAAAATACTTTCATTTAAAAAAGCACATAAAATACACCAACATATACATATCATTACAAATAGAAAGCAATGTCTATACATAAATATCAATGTCATGTCATCTAACAAATATATCATATTATAAAAGAATATAGTTTAAGGGTACATTGGAAAAAATAATTAAGCCTCTTTTCACATTTAAATAATCAAACATATCCATTTCACATATCTTATAAAAATAAAGTAATTCTACTCATGAATAAATTATTTTATATCATCCAATTTACAAATGACAAATAATTACATGTAATAAAATAATACATAGATATCCTTTCACATTGTTAACATTTAGTTGTAAATAAACAAATTAAATTCACAAAAATATTCTTTTCATTGTTATATAATTTCAAATCAATAAATAATTATACAAACACAAATATAACTAAACAATTCAAGTATTATTTTATTGGGCAGGTAAAAGAATGTTGCAGCACTAATCTTGCCTGAGTTTGGTGGCATGGGAAAGGCTACCCTTGTTAGAGAAGGATGTAGATTTTCTTTTGTTAAGTTTTTTGACAATATAGCATCAACTCCATATATATATATTGAAATTGTAAAACTCCATATATATATATTGAAATTGTAAGGGTGAAATAAAGCAAAAACAATTAGGAGAGAAGACCCAACACAGAACATAATGTTAATGTAGGTTACTGGTGTCATTCTATTGAATCCCTTTTCTGTCATTCTAGTATTGGTGTCTTTCCTCCATGATAAAAAAGATGAAAATACAACAACAATAAATAAATTCCTTATCATCACAAGGATCACTATCAATTATAAATTATTTTAATGAACTGTGATACATGAAAATAAAGAAATGCACGACTATCTGAACATTATTTTTATTAAACAAAACAGGCTAACACATTTATGATAAAATGGACATTGATTTTATAAGGCCCCGCAAGTGAAGAAATGCTTACCTCTCATAGATGAATCCACACGCTCTGATAAATTTCTTCTCCAGAAAAACCCTCGCAATGGCATCTTCGACCATTGTTGGAATCTTCTGCCACGGAGATGAGATGGTCCAACAACCAGACTGGCAGGTCGTCTGTGTTTCTCTCGAGGGATCCATGGATGTAGAGGATTTGGGATTTAATTTTAAAAACAAAGAAAATCAAAGCAAAAAGCCATTGCAATTCAATTTTAAAATAAGAAAATAACCACTAAAAAACAAACAAAATGGAGCTATATCAATGAAATTAAATGATTATCTGTAACCTATAGTCAGAGTGATTGAATCAAAGAGTTGGAAAATAAATTTACCCGCAAGCCAAATGATATGATGGAGGATGTGTCCCTCCCTTGGCTTTCAAATTCAACAGATTCAGAAAATTCAGATTGATCGGAGGGAGTGAGTCCAAATCCATATCCAGTCAGAGACCCCGCTCCCATCTTCAATGTGACCTACTTTACCGCTCCGAGTGGCCACCACCCAGATACCTCTTACAGATGAGTTCACAACAACATGGACTGCAGGCTTTGAGGAATTTATTGTCCAGAAAAACGCTCCCAGTGGCCACGGTTGGCATCTTCTAAGATGGTCATCACCTATGACAGGAGGGATTGCGAATGGAAGTTACGACTCCGTCGAGTCAATTGGGTTTTGTTGATTACTAGTTGCATAACCATCTGCACATAATATTGTTGTGGAGGAGGTACAATATTTTTCAATTTCCTTCTGTCGAACATAAAATTGTGGATATTTCGTTATATTTTGAAAGCCATTAGTAAGGTCAACACCACCCGGCACAGTCTTCTTAAATCTCCATTCCGAGAACCTTGTGGAGATTTCCGCACCTTTTAAAAATATTTAGGAATCAGTATGGTGTAACATCCAGCCTGTCTTTTAATGATGAATTGACGCTGTCAAGAAAGAAATCAGGGTCAGAAATGAAACTCAACCCAAAGGTTCATATGCATATATGCATGAGAAGCCTAATCATTAAACACATTGCCTCGATCTCGATTTCGATTTCTTTTGAATGATTGATGATCTTATTAAAAAATCCAAGAAAACAACTAGACACATAGGAAAACACTTTAATTCAATCTACAGAAATGAGCTATGTTAATGAAATTTCTCTCTCATTCATTCAGGTATACCAGAATCATTTACGTGTGATGGAGTGTCGAATCCCTCAGATAGATACGCCACAAGGGATTAACGTTGTCATATAGGAGTGTTTGTGAGTGGTGGATTTGATACAATTGTTGCGAATCCAGATTTCGTTCTATTTATCATCTGTATTCGTTCCCATATAAATGCAACCCACAAGAACATAATCTATTTCAAAACGACATAAAAATTCCCGGCCATCGCTCATATGTCGAGAAAGCTGTGATCCGTTAAAGCAAGGTTTACCTCAAAAAAGCGTGAGATGTTTTTCTTGAAATTTTCGTATAAAGAGTTTGGGTTTTATTTTCAAGGAATGCTTTTCAATAAATTCTCTACAGAACCACGTATACGCGTCCGTGCAAATTTGGAATGTTATGCTTGAATTTTAATTTTCGGTAAATAGTACATTCTGTAATATTGGCCTACGCCTTTCTCTGTAATTTTGGCCCACTTCTTCTAGCTGCTAGCAATTCAATTGATATTACATGATTAACTATTTCGTATTGAGACGTTTTTCTATTTGTGTGTTAACGCATTCAATGTAATTGACAGCTCGTTATATTTTTCAATTTCTCTCGTAATGCATTCAATATAATTGACCGTCTTCATTTAGCCTCGATATTAATATATTCAAATTATTTTTTTTAAATTTTATTTATTTTCCAATTGAAAATCAATTTTTTTTATTGAATATTATACTTTACATGAAATACTTTATGTAATATAGGTTAGTTTAAGTTTTTTTGTGCTTTTTACTATCAATAATTAATATTTTTTCAAAATTATTATAAGTGACCGAAGATAACTAGTTATATTTATCTATTTCTTTCATTTTTATGTATTCAATAATATATATAGCATATTTTCATTTAGGTTTCACTATATTTTTTACATGTCTTTAATTAGGTTTCAATGGTAATAGATTTACTCTTAAGTTTTATATGCATTTTTTAATTTGAAAATAACAAGTTTTTTATATCAAATTATATATTTATTCTTTCAAATGTTATTGATAACTCAAAGTTAAGATGAAGTCAAAATTAATTAGATCGATAAATATGTTTCTTTTAAAATAGAATAGGGATTCCTAAAATTTAATTTAATTATTAAGTATTATTAGATTTATGGTAAGACCATTAAATGTTCTATGGCCTTTTTAGTGGTATATGCAACTCAAGGACTCAAATTTATGTGCAAGGTAGTTATGCTCTTTTTATTGTTTTAATGAAACTGATTAATTAACAAAATATCATATGAGCAAGTTTCATATTTAATGAGTTATGGTTTTTTCGCCATGTGATATTGAGAAGCCATGACTCTGGCCCATGGTATCGTAGCATTCCCTATTTATAGATTAAGAAACTCCTTAATAAAGTGGATATAAATATTCATTGATAAAAATCCTCTTTGGTGCTTTCTGAAATAAATATATGCTTAACTTATAATCATAATCGTAATAATAATAATAAAATAGCTAATTTCATGATTTTTTAAATATTACCATTATGAGATGTATTAACATACACTAGTCATTTAATTAATATAATTGTTCTATTACCTAAACTTCTAATAAAAGTTTGTTATTTTTTTTAATATTGATAATTTAAATACATTTTAAATATTTTAAAGCTACATTAATATTAAAGGTTTTAAATATTTGAAAATACAGTTTATAGTGAATACTCCGGTGTTTACCACTTTTGTTAATGATAAGGATAGTGAGATAAGTTATCTTATTTTGGTTATTGGATTTCTGTGTTTAAATTTTTTTAGTATAGATTCTTCTCAAATAACATGCACACTTTGCTTTGTATAGTTTAAAGTGTATAAATAATTTTGATTTTTTTTTGCTTCTTACTTTCTCTTTCTCTTTTTTTGTGGTTGTAATTTTAGACATATTATGTTAATTTTTATTTTTATTTTTTTTATACAATATTGAACAATTAAAAGTTTATCCTAGAAGACTAGAAAGAAAATTCTTAGTTTAAAGAATGTATTCTTTAGAGAAAAGTTTTCTCCAATCTTGCATCGTTGTATTTTCAAAAAAGCTATAATTTATTCTAGAGCACTATATGATTTAAAAGATTATTTTATTTCGCTATACCATAGCTTATGTACTTGACATATACAAATATATTTGCATGCTATGCATATCCACTATAGAGTAGATTCATTTTCATTTTGAGAACAACTTTGTATTTATTCATAAGGTGATGTCGACTAAAAATATCGAAACGTTGTATTTCACATCAGTACTAGATAACAAGAAACAACTCAAGAAGACTACACCCCCCATAATAAGAACTTTTAGCAGTATTTTTCCTGTTTAACTAGTGCAACCATATAAATTAAATGACTTGTATACACATTAATCCATGATAAGCATAAAAACTCTTACCCCATTATACATATCACATTACCAAGATAAAAATAATCACAAAATATAACTAAATTATAAATTATTTTAAATATTCTATGACTTTTTTAGTGGTATATGAAACTCAATGACTCAGGTTTATGTGCAAGGTAGTTATGCTCTTTTTATCATTTTAATGAAATTGATTAATTAACAAAATATCATACGATGAAGTTTCATATTTAATGAGCTATGGATTTTTCGGCATGTGATATTGAGAAGCCATGACTCTGGCCCATGGTATCGTAGCATTCCCTATTTATAGATTAAGAAACTCTATGTAACATAGATTATAAATATTCATTGAATAAAAATCCTCTCCATACTTTTCTGAAATAGATAATATTCCTCTTAACTTATAATAATAATAATAACAATACTAATAATAATAATAATAATAATAATAATAATAATAAAACAGTTTATTTCATAATTTTTAAAATTTTACCATTGTGAGATGTATTAACATACACTAGTCCTTTAATTAACATAATTGTTCTATTACCTAAATTTCTATTAAAAGTGTGTTATTTTCTTTAATATTGATATTTTAAATAGAATTTTGAATATTTTGAAGCTACATTAATACTAAAGGGTTTATATATTTGAAGATACATTTTACAGTGAATAGTCAGGTGTTTACCACGTTTGTTAATGATATGGATTTGTGTGTTTAATTTTTTTTAGTATAGAGTCTTCCCAAATAACATGAACACTTTTCTTTGTATGATTTAAAGTGTAGAAAGAATTTTGATTCTTTTTTCCTTCTTACTTTGTCTTGGTCTTTTTTTGTGGTTGTAATTTTAGATATAATTTTTTAATTTCGTTTTAGTTTTTATACAATATTGAACAATTAAAGTTTATCCTAGAAGACCACAAAGAAAATTCTTAGTTTAGAGAATGTATTCCTTGGAGAAAACTTTTCTCCAATCTTACATCCTTTTATTTTCAAAAAAAGTATAATTTATTCTAGAGCACTATATGTTTTAAAATATTATTCCATTTCACTATATATAGATTATGTACTTGACATATACAAGTATATTTGCATGTTATGCATGTCCACTATAGAGTAGATTCATTGTCATTTTGAGAACAATTGTGTATTTATATATAAACTAATGTCTACCAAAAATATCAGAAGGTTACATTTTCTTTTCCTATGGTTGATGTTGTGTTTCACATTAGTACCGTATAACAAGAAACAACTCAACATGACTACACCCCCCATAATAAGAAATTTTAGCAGTTTTTTTCTATTTTAACTAGTGCAACCATATAGATTAAATGACTTCTATATGGATTAATCCATACATCTCACATTACCAAGATGAAAATAATCATAAAATTTAACTAAATTATAAATTTATTTTAAATTTATATGCCCACATTACCATGGAAATTCTTAACTCAAGTAAATATCTCTTCTTACAATAGCATGGGCCAATAGGATGGCTTATCAATACCACATGTCCAATATGATATATGTTGATATTATGTTTTCTATAATTAAACAATTCGGCATCAATTAATTAAAATAGCATAATTGACTTGGAGATAAATCTTAACCGTTGATATGTGAATACTACTATGACTTTTCTAGCATATTCGATGGAGGTTAAATCTCTAACATTCACGTAATAATTGTTAATAATTAAATTAAAAGTGTGAGAAGAATATTCTCAAACAAACATGCATATGAATGTAATACGAAAATGCACAGTGTAATCATTTAGGGCATGAATTCTCTCCTTTATGACCTAGATTTCTTCTTTATGACTTCTCTCCCTTATACCTTAGTTATCATCCATTATGAAATCTAAGATCATCATCTAGTGAATATGGACTTGTTACAACCAACAAAACTTAAATTAGACATTTATTTGGACAACAAGATAGGGTTGGTACAAGATCATGGATTTTGTATTTTCCCCCTTTTTTAAATATAGTAAAATAAATAAAATAGACACATACCTTGAAAACTGAAAAATATCAATCATAGAAAAAAACAAAGTCATGATCGGAACCATCTTCTTCAGGGGATATAACTACTTTGACCATCGATGACCTGATAATAATATGTATATCTCTAGACTGAGATTTATTTTTAGTACTCGTAGATTCATGTTTCCTGTGTATTTCCTTAGCTTGAATTGAAGTGTTGAGTTTCTTATTTTCATGGAAAAGTTGACTAATACACTTTTTAAGACATGGGACAATGAGAAAGTATTGCTAGTACCAATACATGTTCTTAAATTATCCTCATTTGAATGGATTCTGATTCGAGGACTGTCATCACAATAATTTACATCAACACAAAAATCCAAAATTATCTTGGATCCGTAGGCTATTTATTTTTGGCAAGATTTTAGGATGAGCCTCAATGTGGAAAAACTCATCATTTCTAGGACTACTTAATTGTATTTTTTGCCTTTTTCCCGAAATTTTCCTCTGAATTTGTTTAATGTTAACTTTGGATTGAGGGCTTTGTTATGATTGATTGATCTCTTCTTCATGTGTAGATTCTTTAGGTAAAATTTAGGCCCAAAGACTTACCCTGGAGGGTTTCACTTCTCTTTCATCCTTAAATTCCTATTTTCATTCCATATGTCAGACAATAGTACACTTGTTCATGCTTCTAGTTCAGTGAACACCAGTAGGTTTGAGAGTTTTGACATTATTATCATTTGAAGCACAAGGATTTTCTTCATGAACTAATTATTCACAATCATTCTATACTGAATGATGATATGGTTATTGAAAAGGACTGTGAAACGAAGGGTTATGCACCCAAATGGTGTCTAACTAGAAGATAGGTTAAATTGTGATGAAAAAGTGATCATTCAAAGTTCTTGTGATGTGACTGATATTTGCAGGACATTTTAGTTTGGAACTTATATAGATAAAGGGGAAAATTATGTTTATGTATGAGAAATGCCATTAAGGACCTTTTGTTATAAATAAAAACCATAATATTTCACTCTTCATAAGTAACATAAAGTGCAACAAAAGCACTAAACTACACCATTTATATTTCAGATAGGAAATCAACATACCTTTCTCATGATATCCACAAACATAAATAACTGTAAGTTGCTTCGAGGGAATGTCACACATTGCACAATTTTTAGACCATTTCTCTCTCTCAAAGGGAAGATGAGTAGTTGCTGCAATGAAATCAATATTTGCATCCATCTCTATATCACCCACTCGAGCTTTATTCATATCAAAAGAAGAGGCAAAACCTTGATAATCCCTTTACTTCAACTCTGAAACAACTGAAGTAAATCCCACTAGCTGACCTAATGGAACAAGTTTGCACATTCAACATATGCCTCTACTATCTCGGCTCAAATGGATTTAAACTGGATAAGGGGTGCCACGGTTAGAATCCTAGACAGTTTTAGCCAGGAATCAAAGTGAAACATAGAGGGAAAATGCACAACAAGTGGGTTAACAAACCCTAACTTACATAGAAATGTAAAAAAATATGAACAAAATCAATGAAACAACAAGGTAATAGTAACCTTGAAACACCAAGGGATTAACTCAAACATTGATAGTTAGGATCTATGGTACATAAACATTAGTAGATGTCATATATGAGTGTCTATGAATGGTAAATTTGAGAACAAAATGTAGAAATCAATAGTAATATACCTAATGAGCATGCCAAATCACCCATAAAACTATGAAACAAATCTATAAGGAATAACCCTTAGCCCGTGTTAGTGTCTGTATCTTCATCCCTCCATCGGTGATCAAATTTCTCTTTTTGCATGCATATTAGGTGTCCCATCGGATCACCTACATTCCATTAGGTCATGGATCAACTGATGGTAGTGGTTCATTATCAATTTCCCTCATGGAATTTACCTGCTAGCATGCTTTCACATGTTTAGGCCATTTACTGTCATTTTGTCTCATTTCAATTACCAATATCAATTTTAGGGTTTTTAGTCTCACTAGATCTAGGGTTTTCCACCATGGTAATCCAAAACACAATAAAAGGTCAGCAGGCACATGAGGAGGTTTTATAAGTTCATAAGATCATAAATTTACTAATGATATGACCCAATAAATGGTTTTTACCTCAAAACTCTATTTTAAGGTGAAAACAGAGTTTTTTTATTTCTATGTACAAATTTTATGTAATTTAAAGTGTTTTCTATATGTAATAAGTTCCAGCCACTGCCCTTGGTCACCTTGCCAACTCCAGCCACTACAAGAAACAAAAGCATCAATACAAGTTCATCAAATGATCAAGAAAAGCCAATTCAAATGAAAAACGGAGTTTATGAGCAAAAGCGACTTTGACATTATAAATGTGGGTTTGAAATAAGGAAAAATTAAAAGGCATCCATATATAAAGAGAAAACATACTAGTCATCTATTTCATTGTGCAAGACATCCATGAAGAGCTAAAATCACGATTTGGAGGAAAATTGGACAAAAGAAGGTGAAAACTTTGTTTTTCTAGCAAATCTTCTTGACGTTGTGCATCAAAGGTAGTGCGCTACGCATAAGACTGGCACTGTGCATCAGTGGGTTTGTGCAAGTGTAAATTTACAAGGGCATTATGCATTGGGCCCAGTGTGCTGCGCATCAGTCAAGAAGCTGCCAAAACATTCCAAATCACCCAAAACCCCTAAAAAATGTTGCATTTCTCTCCT